>APFE031680760.1:88885-120990 GCA_000404065.3 Pinus taeda
TATTACCTCTCAACACGCAGAGCCAGAAGAAGTCTCAGACAATTGTGGAGGAGCCACGATTGGTGCAGCAGCTTAAGGAGGTTGTGGAGCAGCCACAACAAGGGAAGATGAGAGGAGATCGAGTAGAGACATCTACTCATGCAGAGACCTCCAATAGGGGGAAACTTCGAGCCAGGTGGGCTGAGGGATCACATGCAGCCATACCTCCAGGTAGGAGGTGAAGCACACCACTACAATCTGAAGGCCACGTTTCATCCAATTTTCATACTGGACCCATCAATATCATTGAAGCTCACAAACACTTAGCAACATCAATACCCAATACTGAAACCCTGAACACTGTCAACAAAAAGCAGTCACCGAAACACAGAGCAGAACCCTGAACTCTGCAACACTGTTCAGACCAACTCTATCATCAAAATCAAGCATTAAAGTGCATACGCTACTTGGACAAACCAAACCCGCGTACATACGCGCTTTTTCAAAAGTCAACCCGCATACAGATCTATAAATATTCAATCATGACTTGCCACAATTGCAAACCCAGTTCAGATCATTACATGCGTCAGTATATGGATCTAGAATAAACATAATCAATCATATAGAGATAGTTCATTTCAAACCATTTGATCCCGATCTATCCTTAGATCTTGTTCTCCATCAACTTATGAGATCCCTCCTTAGCTTAGATCAAGCAACCCATAACCTGCATACTAGATCTCATCCTTCATCAAATATTCAAGACTTTTTCCATACATTTTCCTAATGATCTTCTTCTCCTTTTATAGTCTTAGGACTTACTCAATACCATGGTCCAAAACCATAACAAACCAATACCATCAACTCAATACTAGGGATCAACACGTCTGTCGAGATGCCATGGTCCAAAAACCATAGGTTCAAATTCCAAGGACTAACCGCCACGGACCATAGGTAAGTTTTCCAACATATACACTCTTTTCCTTGCATGAATGTGCGTGCATACGCATACGCGACTTTGTAACGACTAACTTGCGTGTATACGCGGATCTGTCACGATGAACCTGCGTATATGTATTTTCTCTTCGTTCTTGTAGTCTTGTTCATCAATTCCTTGCTGCTGATCTTCTGCACTTTGATTTGTCATCTGTGTGGTTTGCCATCAAGGACAACACTTGTCTCATAATGCCAACAATTAGTTATATAATGAGAAACCCATCAATTCTTGGGAGATTTTAAAAAAATCATTTAAGAAATGTCCCCAGATGTTGAGGTCCAAGAGATGAGAAAATGATCATTATTTAATCGACCAGGTGAGGCTCAACTGAGAAATTGAAGATATTTCCTCAATCAATGAAAAATATGAAAAAAAGAACATTAGTAATATAATGAGAAACCCATCAACTCTCAGATTCTCGGGAGATTTTAAAAAAAATCATTTAAGAAATGTCCCAAGATGTTGAGGTCCAAGAGATGAGAAACTGGTCATTATTTAATCGACCAGGTGAGGCTCAACTGAGAAATTGAAGATATTTCCTCAATCAATGAAAAATATGAAAAATAAGAACATTAGTTATATAATGAGAAACCCATCAACTCTCAGATTCTCGAGAGATTTAAAAAAAAAAATCATTTAAGAAATGTCCCAAGATGTTGAGGTCCAAGAGATGATAAATTGGTCATTATTTAATTGACCAGGTGAGGCTCACAACAGTTAATGGGAAAAAATATTGGGGCATTAGGTCATTTGGGATTTATAACCAAGAGAAAATATGAAGATATGAGGGATAGAAAATATATTTGTTTATTGTCATAAATCATTTATGACACAGAATCTCACGAATATGAAAATATTGGGTTTTCGAGAGAAACGTGTGATTGCTACTAACAAAAACTCATTTATACCCCAAGGCCCAATAGACGGGAGTGATCACATTATTAATTATGAAACATTTAAGATAAAATGAAAATTCTTGAGTTCAATGAGAATCTTTGGGTCTTTTGAACGTTTTACTAAATTCCACCAAAAATTGTTTAAAATGTGGAAAAACATATATATATATATATAAAGGAATGATTTGAAATGAAAATGAAACTAAGGAAAACCAATGTTTAATTATGGGCTATGTGGATCTTAAACGCTCAAAATAAAACTAAAAACCAAAGGGTCTCCATTATTCATTAAATAAATACATTAATGGTGGGTTATAATCTTATAACAATGACATAAAAAAAAGGAATATGATCCAAATCAAACCCTCAAATCAAGTAACATAAAATTAAATGCAAATAAATGTGGTATATATAGGGTTTATAGGAGGGGTCTTAGTTTTTTTAAGAAAAACTAAGGGGGTTATTGAGGCTTCAACAAGTACCCAATTAAGATAAGAATATGTATCTAGAAGAAATATATAGGAAGATAGAAGAAAGAATATGTCTCTAGAAGAAAATACATAGGAAGATAGAAGAAAGACACTTGATTAAAAACTTTGAGAGCAAATATTTTTAAAAGATGGGAGCTATGTTAAGGTCATAACCCTCTTTTACTAGTATTATTATATTAGTTATACTTGGGTCAAGTCGGAGTGTAATATATTCCACGCCCTATTTATCTCCTATTTAAAATAAAAGAGTTCCATTTAACTAAGCATCTTGAATTTGTTCATTTCCTATATTGTAAAAGGAGTTTGTGCCCTTGAAGAGGCTTCTCATTCATTAACTCTATGTCATTCTCAAGGAATGAACTTAATTATTCTTTCTATGTTTATGTTCTTAGGGGTATTTGTTACATAACCATATATACCATAGTAGAATAGTTTAGTGAGCAGTTTTACTTGGTTTTAAGAGGGAAACATGGATGCCATTGGTGTACCTCTTTATATGGGATATTGGAGAAATAGTAAATTGAGATTACTCCATAATAGCCAAGGTTTGGGTGGGTAATATGTCATCATTAACTAATTATAGAGAATTGGAATGAAACAAAGGTGTATAAAAAGCAATGAGAAACATGTTATGAAAACATGTCCTTAAGTTAACCAGTGGGAGATCAAAGGAGGTAAGAACTATGGTGTTTATAGAGTGCATGTAAGTGTGAAACATAGCATTGGGGATAGTAATAGAAAACATACTTGAACTAAGATATCTCTAATAATGTTTTTTCTTATAATGGTATTCTATACACCTACGACTTGAGGTGTTTTGGGGCTATGAGAAGATCGATCCCATAATCCATTGTGTTAAAAGAACCTTGTAAATTTCATCACCTGAGTGGTGTAGGTATGTAAAAATCATAAGGTTCTTTAGTCTTGTTTCTCTTCTTTCCTAATTCATTCAAATAGTGTCTCTCAAGTGTGTTATACAAAGGATGCATCAATTAGGTTTATGTTTCCAATAAACATGTGGAGTCAAACAAAGTATGCATTAGTTTGAATACCCAAGAGTAAATGACGTAGTATCTAAGGGTTGAACACCCCTTTTCAAAAACATATCCAAGGGTCATCCTTTAGTCCACAACGATATCTCTTAAACACTAAATCATAGAAATATTCATCCTTAGGTAGGGGGAATTTTTTCTCCTAACCTAAGTATTTGTTAACCATAAGCCTTGTGGAAATTTCTTGGGTAATAGGTCCTAATCATCTTTTCCAAATTCATAAGCTTGACAATTGGTATCAACATATTGGCACATGATCTCATGATGCACTTTGGGTAGTATAATATGCTTTCCTAGCATCATGAATTTGATAAGGGCACCAATACCATTTTAGAGACATTAATTCTCTCCTTGAAACCACTGAGCACAATCTTTGATAATATCATGTAAGTTTGGTACAATGTTTAGTGTACAAGCTGTTGGTGGAAGGAATAGCATGACTAGTTCTTTTTTATTAAAGGAACCAAATATCCATTCATTCAATATTAAATCTTTAGAATGTCTAAAGGGAACTTAGGGAATGCATTAGAGAAATTAGCATGCATATCATGCTACATTCATATTTCTATGTCTAATGGAGAAAATTATAGTGGTTGTCATAAGTTCAAATGTGAATTAGTGGAAAAGCATTGATTTCACATAGTATAATTTGAAATAAATAAATATTTTTCTTGTAAAACTATGGTATAGGAGGTGTGGCATGTACTTATTCAAATGGAATGGATAGGATGAAGAAACCTTGAATGTGATATCAAATGATAGCAATGTTGAGAAATTCAGTAAGGAAGCAAGAGGGTCATGAACTAGTACCTATGGTTGCTATTGGGGGCATGTTTGACATGCACATTTGTGTCATTTTCTTATGTTCTTATCTGAAGAAAAAAAAAAATAATAATAATTAATTAATTAATTAAAAAAAATGGTTCAATGCCATTTTTCAATTTCTCTACATGTGTTCTAGCATGAGTTTAGATAGTATATCATTTAACAAGTTATATAAGGAGTAATGATAATAATATGTACTCAAGTGAGTATAATTGTTAGGATCTTAACTAAGACAATACCTCTATGAAGAGTTTGATAGGATAGGAGTATATGTCATCATTTTCTTATCTCCATGTTTTCATATCAAAAAGGAAGGGATATTATTCAAGTTCCCCTTGGGATATGACACATTGAGCCAATATGCTTGATTTCTATGAAGGCATAGGTATTAGAAAAGTTGTTCCACTAAATTTATGTTCAATTTCATTATTTTGAAACTTTGTATTAATTGGTGCATGATATTATATCCATGTGTGTTAAGGGTTGGTTATGGAAATATTGAATTTTTGTGTATCTCGTTTCAAATTTAACACTTTCTTCTCCCTGTTAATGGAAATGTGCATGTTTTCATTCTAATTTTCTCTAAGTGTTACATTTTAGCTATATCATTGTGTGTTTGTCACCCAATAATCATGTTGATGGCCAAAATATCCAACTTTAATTGTAAAATACTTCAATAAACCTTCAACCATATTTATATGATTCTCACCCATGATTAGAACATATTTAGGTTGGTCAATGAAGGAAATATGATTTATTTGCAAAGGGATGTAGTGATAACATTAGTGTTTGAGCCTTGATCTAACATAGCATGAAGGATTAAAATATAGGTATCATATTTTCCAATTTGATGACTATTTGAATAGTTATTTGGTTGGGCTAGTGGATAGCCTTCCTCGTGTATAACACATATAAAAGTTAAAATATAATGTTTTCTCTTCGGATAGGAGTGTTCACCTCCATAAATGACAATGCATTTGTAAACATTGAATTGTTGTATTGGCACGAAGATGTTACATGGTTTAGAACATCTAAGCTTCAAATTCTTCTTAATCTTATGCATTCTTGTTTTTCTCTTATAATACTCAATAAAGGAATCACATGGAAAGGATGTGCCATCCATAGAACATGATGGTAAACTACTAACTTATGATTATTTGGAATAAGAACTTTCACCCCTCTATATTTATAATATGGTTCCCAGATAGGATATGTAATTTACATGTGTATGTAACCTTGATGTTTAGAATGTGTGATCACATAGATTTTTGCTTCTAGTAACATGTTCAACCAATTAGAAATAGCCATGATATGCACCACATAGATGTGATTCACATTCCTCAACTCTGGGAATTGGAAGGAGCCATGATATATTGGTCCACAAATTCACATACAATTTAATCTAGGTAACTGAATGGATAGTTCCCCGCATTTCACATTCAAAACATTTCATTATTCTCTTTCATACTTGATTTTGATTTCATGGTGGAGCCTGAGTTTGACTCAACCACTTCACTTACATTTTTAACATGTTATCCCAATATTGTGGTTCTACATTATTGTATCCAATTTGAGGTGTTCTCTAATCTATTATGACTAGGCTAGTGTTGTCAATAGTGAAGAAGAAATATTTTACGAGGTGGGAATGATAATCAAGGAAAGCTTCTATGCAAGAACAAAATGGATAGGGATAGAATGCATTGGTAGTGATTGAAGTGGAACTAAAAAACTTAGAGAAGGATTTTTTTTATAGAGAATATGTCTATTTGCAACTAAAATTTAATAGTTATGTTGATTGTGGCCTCATGTATTATGAATTGAAAAATAATTATGTTATGCTTCGGAACCACCTACATGATTACAAGAATGTGGATTAGAACATCAAAGGTTCAAATTTTGAACAAAACATTGTTCAAGCAAATGCTTTCATTTGCAATATCTATAACTGATAGATGTGGTTCCAAATAATAATTTGAATTAGTTATTATTTCATTTGATAAAGTTCTTGATCAATGCCAAAGCATCGGTAAGGTGCTTGTGTAATGTTTCTGTTATAAACTTTATAATAATATAATTATTTTAATTAAATATCAAACAAAAACACGCCTTCACCTTAGGATAATCAATGCATACAATTGGAACTTAAAGTCGCTCATTACACTACAAGAAAAAAGGACATTGGTGAGCAGCGAAAAATGTCACCATAAGCTCATTGGTGACGGTCAAAAGAGCCTTCGTCACCAAAAACTCAACGTCACCAAAGGTGACATCGTCAAAAGTATAGGTGTTGTGGTGACATTCAAATTTTGTCACCAATAATGACTTATAATGATGGATAGCGATTTTCACCATTTCATACGAGAAATGGTGACATACCATAGCCTCGATCACCAAAAATTGAATGTCACCAAATGTGGCGTTGCCAAAAGTATAGGTGTTATGGTGACATTCAAGGTCTGTCACGAATATTGATTATAATGACGAATAGTGACCATCACCATTTCATATGAACAACAATGATTTATTATGATGGCTCTTTCATGGCCATCACTATTGGTGCATATATATGGCAATGTTCATTTACCGTCACCAAAAGTTGCATTGCCAAAAGTATAAGTGTTGTGGTGACATTCAAGGTCCATCACGAATAATGATTATAATGACGGACAGTGACAGTCACCATTTCATATCAACAACAACAATTTATAGTTATGGACCTTTCATGGTCGTCACTATTGATGCATATATATGGTGGCATTCATTGACCGTCACCATTTCATATTTTGGTGAGGGTCGAAAAATGTCACCATAAGCTCATTGGTGATGGTCAAAAGAACCTCCATCACCAAAAATTGATCATCGTCATTCCATATGGATATCAGGGCACGATGGAATCGAACCACCAACCTCATGCTTGTAAATAAGGTGCTATTCCATTGATCTAACACCTTTTAAAGAATTAGAGTTTTAAAAATTAGACCTTGAAACTTCATAAATTGTAAATTCTACAACTTCCAATAAATTAAAGTTTTAGCAATCTTTTACTAAACAAGAAAAGCAACATCGAAGCTGTAGGTCCCTACCTAATGGTTATGGAAGTTATGAAAAGTGGGTGGAGTGAAAAATATATAAGCTTCCAAGGAGGAGGTCATGCCCTAATGAGGTCGACTTCTTAGCTGCCAGACTGACTTGGTATTAGAGGGGTATCTTGACACTTTATACACAAAAATAATTATTTTGACATGTTACAAGATGCCCAATGGAGTCTTTTTCATATGAAAATGACTCTATTGACTTCTTGACTTCATGAAAAACCCTAGAAGCACTCAATGGGTGCTTGACCTATAAATAAAATGACCTATAAATAATAATAATTTTTCTTTTCTTTTTACAGCATAAAAGAATAAAGAGTACATTTCATATTTATGAAGACCAAACCTAGTTACATATTTCAACATATCCCCCCTCTACCTTTATAGAATAGATCTAGGGGATAACAAAAAGATATATAGAGAATAAGATTAGGGTGGGCAAAATAAAGATGATAAGAAAAAAGCCAACAAGCAACGAAATCTACTAATTTGAAAATGTGTCCACATGTACTCAAAGATTAGAGGAAATAAAAGAACCCAACATGATTGATTATGCACTTGATAAAATGGCATTCACTTCTTTAGTAAAAAGGAATAAAATCCTAGCCTCTTTTCTATTGTCCTCTGGAATAAATCATCTATGTATGGCATTGGGGTTTTGTGCTACACTCTATGCTTACAATCCAACATTAAAGTAAAAGTTCCCAAATTTCTAAATGTATGATTTGTTTGAGTTTTGGCCAATCTTATTCAAATCTTGTCAAGTTTGAGCCAAGCTCAGTTAAATCTTGTCAAGTTCGGCCAAGATGTAATGAGCTTAATTATGTTTACCTGAGCTAGTCAACAAGATTGACCCTATATTTTGAAAAAGAAGTTTGATAGGGATGACTACTCTAACATATTTTGACAATTTTTCCCTTTTTGTATGTCTCAAAGAGAGAATCTAAACTAGCCTCCTCTTACCACAATGTGGCTAGATAAGAAAGAAAAATCAGAACCAATGGTATCCACTAAGAGATTTTGAGTGAGGTGCATTTATTCTGCCAAAAGATGCTCAGAAATTCAATCTTACTCAAACCATTATTTTTTTTGTTGCTGCATCCATGAGCACAAATTCAATTTTGTCATCAAAGAGGCTTGAACACTGATATGGGCAATTTCAGCACCTCACTTTTACCAATTGGGCAAACCACTGTTTCAGAATTTATTTTAATTGTGAAATTTTATGCCAATTTTCTATTGGGGAATCCAAATCAGTCTTCTTTTTTAGACTTTGCCCAGTGTTTCTTGGGTTCATGTCTTGTGACTATCCTCTCCACCGAGATATAAAATTTTTAAAACTCATCTCTTTGAATCAAAAACTTGTACCATAATATAAATAGGCAACTCGTGTCTTCCAATTCAAAGGTTACTGTAATTGAAGATCTCTCTCCACATTTTGGATCAGATATGAAGTTAAACATGTTAACTAGGATTGGTCGTAGAGTTTACTGCAGTTGAGCAACCTTTTAAAGGTTGGTCCCAATTTGAATTCATATTCATAGCTAGAGGCTTTCTAGCTATAGGGTGGTTTCCCATCATTTATGATAGGAAATTAGAGTTCAAATGCAATATGTTAGATCACATAATAAGGTTTTGAATATATCGATGATTAATAAGATGGATCTCAATTAGAACTAGTCGTTGCTCATTGGGTGATGGATTCAATTACTTGCACATAGATGCCAGAGTTCTTTCAAATGATGGAGAGATTCAATAGGGAATTTTAATTATAGGAATATATCCTCTAACTCAAATAAACAAAATTTATGTATTAATGTGGAATAAAATTGTTTAGGATGAACCAACTTTCACTTAAAACCATAATAACCAATGGACCATGTAAGCAAAACAACCAAGAGCTTGATTAACCAAAGCTTCTTAACAGTGTAGTTTGAACATGATATCTTGGACTATTTTAAACTTACAAAGAGTAGCAGAGGATACACAATGAATCATGACTCCTACTCTTTCTCTACTCAAAAGTATAAAGGGAAATAATTCTACTACATGAAATATAGATACAAACTAATCAATAACAAATTTTGGTTGCAGCATTAACATATAAGCCTGATCTATATAAAAGGGAAAAGGATGAATGGCACTACCATGGTTACCCATATGTTGTACTTCCCTTAGAGATCATTTTTGGTCTTGTTGCAAACTTTGGAGGATTAAACCCCCAAAAATCCACGCCTTACAGATTTTACAATATCCTCAATGTAGACTATTTTGACAAAGTATAAAATGATTATCTAATTCCTAACCTTGACCATTTGGCAAAGTCAAAGTTTATTTTCCAATAAATACATATTATCCCTTTGATCAAGTCAAAAATGATCATCATTCCTCTCATCCAATTGGTGATCAAGGAAGTAATTTCTAGCCCTCAACATTAATCTCTTTTACAGTGTTAAAGATGACAATCCTCCTCTTGGGCCTTAATCATTAAAATACAAGTTCCCCAAACATTAAGTATCCTACCATGAAATATGTCATCTTTGAGTTTGACAAAGTCAAACTTGATCACTAATCCCATACTTGGAAATCTTTGGAATGGGTAATTTGCCAAGTTAGCCTCTATGATGAATTTTTTCATGCCATGTCTGAGGGAAAACCTACTCATATTTCTCATCAACACCATCTCCTACCTTAATTCATATCCCATGGGCAAAAATATGCTTTCTGTAAGACCAAATTTTCTTTCTACCTATTATTTTCATAGTGCCAAAATGTCCACTAGCATTAAAAACTGCATGCCATGATCATAAATTGCAAACCTAGTGGATGATAAGGAAAATAGGCTATCATATATCCCATGAAACATCATATTCCATACTTAGAATGCACTCCAAAGTGTCAAAATTGCATGCCAAGTGGAAAAATCACATTTCTCAAGTTAAATCTGTGTTAAAGCCTAACCTGATTGCACACAAACTCATGCACATGTACCTATGGAGAAGCCATAAAATATAGTGCTATATTATTTCTCCTTATGCATCTTCCTACACTTCCATAATCCTAATTTACATCTTCGATTGAGGGTACTAAATCTCCCAAAACAATTTCACTGATTTACCTCATCTTTGGCTAAATGCAAATAATCTTTAGTAACATGCATGTCCAAGGATCACTAGAGATCAAAATTGAGATTTTCAAATTCCTTATGTTTCTTAGAATATTATTGATCTTTTTACATTGTTATAGTTTCACTTCCAATCCCAGAAGTCACTATTGTGCAAAAATACCATGAAACTGCCAAATTGCACAACACAACAAATCGGACTAGGGTGCCTTCATAATTTTATATGCCAGAACATACATGAGCACATATGGTGACATATAGAGATTGATAGCTAGAGTATCTTATGGTCTACAACAATACATGATCAAATTCCCAAGAGCAAACTCCAATTGTTATTTTTTAAGCATCAACCATAGCAATTTGTTTGGTTTGGCACTTTTCTCCAACTCTAGAAACACTCTCGCTCTGAAAATAAATTGCATACCTTGTTCTAATTATAAATCCAAATGCCAATTCTTGAAGTCTACAGTCAGCTCAAGCAACCTAACACAAATGAAAGAGGAAGCTTTACATGGAATCAAAGGTCTGAGAATTAATTACCTTATTTGCAACCATGGCATTACCTCAACAACAAAGCGGGCCCAGATCTTGTCACTGTGAGCTTCCATGATTGCCTTTAAATCATATGCCCCAAGCATCGAATTATGTTAGATATTTCAAGGAAGATCCCACACTCCTCACAAAGCATCTACAATATTGGCGAAAACCGGCACAAAATATCATGACAATGTTAAACCATGTCTCAAAATAACAAAAATGAGTTATTGAGTGGATATAAAAAACCTATTAATCTAAGTATTTAACTGACCTCTATACGCAATTTTCGGGGTTGACTCTTACTCTCCACTATGATAGGGCACCCCATGGATTGACCATCCAATTCCACTGCCCAGCTTACCTTTTGGAAAAAAAGCCACCATCCTTATCAAGCACCTCCATAGTTTCCAAGGAAATAAACAATTATATTTGACTGGCAATTTTACAGTGGTATTTTCTTTTTTTAACTACTGGAAAAAAAAAATTATCAGTTGGAGCAACACAATCACTGCACAGATGGATAATACATAAAGAATCATAAGAAGATCAGAATTTCAAATGTAAATCCCTAGTATATCAGAATGGAAATGTAATATTTTAAAGCACCAGTTCATATCCCCCTGTATATGGGCAAAGTAGAGAAGCAAATATGATAAAAGTAAAATGATAGTTGTAAGGATATGATGTTATGATGTTATAATTATCCCAATCATATCATATCCATGCATTGCAATTTGGCGTGCATGTAACTAATTAGAGCATATGGCTACATCTTCTTGCTTAACTAATTGAAAATTTAGGAAAAGACAGTAAGATATTGCATGCAAAATCCCCTACATTTCATAAATATGTCTGCAGTAAAAATTTCAGCATGAATCTATATTACACTTTCCATAGTATTAATTTGTAACAAAATTCTCTCTTTTCTAAAGAATGGTTTCCAAAATAGTTGTACCTTTCAAGTTCCTAGAATAAGACTGCTGAATATTAAATTTTAGATGTGAGCATGGAGAGGAGAAAAGCATAAAGATGTATACAAAAGCAGTCATTGATGTCAGCAAAACTTTAGACAAGTCTGCTTGGCAATTATTTCTACAAAATTAAGGCACACGATTTACATAGGGAATGGTGTAGAGAGGATAAATAATAATGGACTTAAAACACCTAGGTGACATATTCATACCAACACTAGTGGGTAGGATGGTTTAACCACCTCACATCTAACATTAAGTTGGTCACATATAAAGTGGCAAAAATTGCTGAAACAACAATTTTGAGTGTTACCACTCTAGCACTACCCCTTCAAGCCCCAACATTGAATAGCACATTTTATCATTACTCAAATTCCTACAATCTCCCCTAGTAAAATAGTTCCAAATTTTACAAATATGACTAAAACAATTCTTAAGACCACATAATGGTCTACCACCATCCACTAAGGCACCTGGGTAACCATCCATAGCGATTTTTGGTTGTCTAGGATGGTAACCCAATTCCCAGTTTCATGTCATATCTTCAACTTTCTTCATCTCTAGGTCTATGTCCTTGTTGGTTCTCCATTATACTCCCATTTTCCTCATTTTGAAGGGCATATTTACATAAACTCATCAAAACAATCTTTCCACTCTATTCAATTTCCATCTCTTTCCATCGATAAAAAGATTTACTGGAATTAAGCTGGACAATCTATCAAGCTAAGAATTCCAACTCATGTACCCTTTGCCTCAAAACCTAATTGAGTTACTTAATTAAAACTGGAAGTCTTTATTGGTTTTCACAAATCACAAGGTGAATTCTAACTTGCACATAATTTTAATAATTAAATCTTCAAAATGCTCTCTAGAATAAAATTGGACAGTGTTTTGGAAACTCTCAAGGTTTTCAGCTAGGTAGGAAAATTGGTCGCTTCATCCCTAATATAGTCTTGATCATTAATTAACAAAATTCATCAATAATATCCCAAAACAAATAAATAACTCCAACAAAAAAACAATGGAATTAATTCATCAACCACTAAATATATGCAAACATAGCAATAATGGGTTGCACACGTCTCTATGCATTTGCAAATACAAGGACCTACAGATGGTTTTAATTTATTCCCTACATCAACTTCAGTCTAGGTCTGACAATGTGCCCTAAAAAGGGCGTTTCTATAGTGGTTTTCATCCTCATATCAGTGGCTACAAAACATTTGCATTGATCTGTGACTTTTGTCATAAATTTGCAAAAACTTTGTCTCATATCTAGGCCACATAACACTTGACTCAATAGCCATACATGTTTTTACCACTGCTCTATACAAGTTCTTGGTATCTGATTATTGCCACATCTTCAGTGTAACAAGAACAAGAACACGTAAAGAAAATCAATATTGCAATAATAATGATATAAAGGGCTACAAGCTAGTCAAGTCAAATCCACTTTATGAATGTGGGATAGACCAAAAAATACACTAAAGTGAAATAAAGCATAAAAGTATAAAATATCCTAAAGTAGAAATTGAATTTATTATTGCGCATGTCTAACATCTAATTGACTATTATAACTGGATATTTTTTTTAACACACTCTCTTACTGGTCAATTTGCTAACTACATTAAGTTCATTGGAACCCAAAGACTCGCTAAAAATGTTTGTAGTCTAATCCTTTGTGGTATAATTCTACAATTCAATAGATCTATCCTCTATAAGATGTCTGATGAAGAGGTAGTGAATCTCAACATGCTTGGTACGCTCATGGAAAACATGATAGTTGGCTAATATGAGCACCCATTGATTGTGACAAAATAGGGGTGTTGGCTTTGTCTACAGCACCAAGTCTGAAAGCATCCTCCTCATCCAAAATACCTCAAATTTTCCTTTTATTGATCCTCGATCTTCTATTTCTGTCATTTAAGGAACTACTGCATGTTTCATTATTCCCAATCTATGTGACTACAACCATGCCAAGCTTGAATACATATCGAGAAGTTGATTTTCTATCATCAACACAAACTGCCCAATATTATTTTCTATTCCAACACAACCTAGGGTCTTTGCTTCTTCTATATTCAAGTGTCCCTTTCACATATATCAACATTCACTTTACTATAGTCCAAATATCTACATTTGATGTTGTCATGAATCTAGAAATGAAGCTCACAGCATAACTCAAATCAATTCTAGTGGCAATAAGATATATCACACTCCCCACAGTTTCCTTAAAATTGAGTCATTAACTACTTTAGAGTCAGTCTTAGCTGAAATTTTCAACCCTATCTCCACAGGTGTAAATGAGATTTTGTACTTCTAAACTTGTCAAGTAAAATCCTAGCATTTTTCTTTTTGTGAGACAAAAATGTTTCTCCCTATTTTCCAAACTTCTACACCTAGATAGTAATGTAGGAGGCCTAGCTCAGTCATGTCAAAATATTTACTTGTATTAGAATTCATTTGTTCAATAGCACTAACCTTACTAGCTGTGATAATAATGTCACCTACATAAATGACCAGTAGAATGATATCATTACCAACACTTTTGACATACAAATTAGAATCTCAAGGACCTTGTTGGAACCCTATTCATCAAAGTATCTGTCAACCTTAATGTACCATGCCCAAGGTGTCTACTTTACATAATATATAGTCTTATGTAGTCTTATGTAGTCTGCAAACAAGATGCTCCTCCACTAGAACCCAAGACTCCTTTGGTTGATGCATATACACCTCTTCTTGAAATCTCCATCTGATGGAAGGCACTCTTCACGACCATCTAATGGATCTTCCAACCAACCTATGCTTCCATGGCTAGAACTAATTGGGTGGTTCTCATCTTTATCGTAGGAGCAAGGTTCTACTCATAGTCAATGCCCTTTTGCTAACAGTACCATTTTGCGACCAACCCAACCTTTTGTTTGTCAAGTGTGCCATCTACCTTTCCCCTAGCCTTGTATACCCATTTGCCACCAATGGGTTTATTCCCTGGAGGAATGGCTATGAGAACCCAACATAAGCCTTCTACTAAGGCCCTCTCTCACCATTTTTCTAGTTAGCCAGCCTGTTTCTGCAATGTTTCTTCATATGGCCCACCTTGCTATAGTGGCATATGTTCTTCTAACTTCTAGTTGCATCTTCACCATCACATTCACCTTTATTTTTTAACCATTTGCCTTTCCCATTGACACTGGTTGCAAAGGTCTTCTTTGAACCCTCTGTCTCACTATTGTTATCGATCTATTTATTCCATATGTCCTACTATAAGAGTGTATTTCATATCTCATCAAAATTCAAGTCAACATTCATATTCAGATTTATAAATTACCTAATGACTTTAGTTCAGATCTTGTGATTCATGAATGGTTTTAATTCAAAACTCTTAATACATTTTTTTTAATTTTAAAAATATTAATACGTACTTGATATATCCTTGCCATTTCTAGATATTGGGTTTTCAAAAATATGGCTGGTACATATCATGGTAACACAGATTTTAACCTTATAATTCAATTTTTAATATTTTATTAAGATATACAACATCCTTTTTGTTGGTGTATCATACACCACGTAGTTGGTGTGTCTTCAAATTATTGACTTAGTGTGGGAAAGAATACAATAATTGGTGACATCTTGCAAAATATTGGTCAAAGTTTGCATTGCTCTTTTCAAATATGTGACCAAATATTACAACAGTGAAAACTATGATATACATCACCATACAATCTCCCACGCACTTGATTTTACCAATTGGGTTGTAAGAAAAATTATACAAGGTCACAAAAGCTACTAAAAAGAAGATAAATCTGATTCATCATAAATATTGGTTTCATAAAAGCAAATTAGTTTCAAATAAATTAAAGGCATGCACAGGAAAAGTTTTGGCAGGCAAACATGTTGAATGGATGACAAAAATCAAAGGAACATGATTGAAAAGAAGCCTAATAACTAGCAAACGGGAAATGTAGGTTTTAACCCCGTACACAAATTACCTGCATACGAATTCTAAATCACAGGAAAAATAAAAATGCGAGAGCATAACACATAAAACACATATACACAGAGATTTCCCACTGGATCTCAAACGGGACTACCAGCTTGATTTTTCATTATATTCCTTTCAATGTTACAATACATATTTATACATGCCGAAGCATCCAATACCATGGACCGAAAACCATCGCGTCCAAAACCATGGACCGAACCATAGTTAGCTTCGCCCCAACCTAATATAGTCCAAAAAAAAAAAATTTCCCGGGTGCTGCCCGACCCCGTTAGAGGGGGCGCTACCCGCCCCCTCAAAAACCCCCGAACAGGGGGGCTGCCACCCCCCCACTACACAATTGATGCAACAAAGGGGGGGCTCCGCCCCCCTCTAACCCCCCAGTTCACTACATAGGTTAGTCGTGGAAAGAATATAACACAACCCAACAAACTGATCCCTTATAAAAACTCCAGCTGCCCAAACCTGAAGTGTTGTAACTGAACCAATAGGACAAGTTTGCTTCTTTCCCTTTTGGGGGGAATAATAGGTGACATGAACTTACTGGGGGACAATATGTGACATTACTTACCAGCTTCTCATTCAAATGCATCCTTTCTCTGTTGATATACATCTGCATTTATGAGACACCAAAGCTTAAACATATGAGAAAAGGAATCTAGATAATAGTAATCCAACACCAATTAACTGTAAGTAGCCTCCCCTATCACATCTAAACATTATATTACAGAAAATGCAGACATGTATAGAATTTATTTTGATGCCCTATAAAGCAAATATGCAGATGGAATATCATGTAAGAAAAGTCAACATATGATTACCAAAACAAGGTTGAGCACAATAAACACATGCATAACACCAGAGAAAACTAGTACACACTAGATAAACCCATCTTATCTAAAACCTAACAAGGAAATTCCAAGGCTGATATTCGAAATGAAAATCATTTACTTCATTGAAGTCACAACCATCCATTAGTTTCATGGCATCATCTGTGAGCTTATTAAAGATGGATTTTGTTTCTGGTGGCATTTTGTCATGCCTATTCTTACCATTTGATGCTCCCTTCATCCTCTGCAGAGCTTTCAAAACCTATATCATTTGGTGAGAGCTTAGGTATTGAACCTAAGTGTTTGATGAAATGTCAATGCATGGTTTTCTGACCTTGAACACTATTGTTTCATGTTGTGTGCTTAGTGGGGATGGTGAAGCAGCTTTGGAACTTTTTTGCTAGGGACAATCTCCAGGAGGAAGAGAAATCGCAATCTAAATCTAGTGAAATGGAGATCAGATAAATTTGTGGCATATGGGGAACTTGTGCATTTAACGCTTAAGATGAATACCAATCAGAGATATTCTAACAACAATGCTATGAGATAGTGACTTATGGATGTCATAAGAGTCTAAATACTCTAACATGCTGGACAAATATAGGGATATGGGGAAAAATATGTGCAATTATTTCTTTAACTCCCTTCTAAAACCCTAATTCTTGGTAATGATTTAATTATAATATCATAAAAGAAATATCATATAGCTATTCCATCATTTCCTTTTGCATAGACAGTTGTATGGCTAGAATGATGGCTTGCATCGTACATTTTTTTAGATGCAAAAGTGTTACTGTTTATTAATTATTGGGAAATATTATCTCCATGGTGTAGTCCATTATCTAATTATTCCAATGATAACAAATTTTATTCAGACATCAATAATGAACTGAATCCACTATTAAAAGAAGACAAGATTTTTCACATGGACTATTTATTTTTGTCTTCTTCCATTCAAATAGATACAATTTGGTATTTATTGTTAAAGACAGATCTAGAGGCTTTTTTGGTCCGTATCATATTTATATGGTAACAAAGATATGGTTTTATTTGTCTGAAGTTCTATTAGGAACAACCCATAAGACCAAATTTGGTAACAATCGATTGATTCTAAGTCAATGTCAAAAGAACCCCTGCAATGATTCATGTAACAAGGGGAAATTTTGTAAAATTAAGTCAACAATGGTATCAACTTAATATAAATATCCTTTCACTTCAAAGCAATGATGAAAATTTTGGTCAGGGGCCTTAGTGGGGGTGAATGTTTCTTATTGTTCTCTCTTTATGAAGCTCAAGTGTTGTAATTAATGATATTAATACATATTACAAGCTAATTGTTTCAAACTAGTTGATTGCGAGGACAGGTTATCTGTCATTGAACAGATTGGTTGTATTGGCTACATTATGTGATGAGAAAGGTGGTGTATATAAATCATGGTTAAATATAACAAAACCTTGAAATGTTGGCAACATGTTCAACATACTAGTAATTAGAGGCCGGGGGCTGCTTAATGTTAAAATGAAGTCGTTCACTAAAGCTAATTTCATGTGGTTGCAACCCACATGTGGAGTTTGATGCTAGCCATTAAAAAGTAACTAGTGTGGTTAGAAGACTTACTTTTCCTAGTTGTATGTTTGGGAATATAGTATTTCAAAGTGGTGGAGCGTGGGGTGTTGTTTGAAGCATTCATGCAAGTTGATTAATGAGTTACAACATCTAAGCCCCTCATTAATTATAACTTGGTGTATTGGACCACCAAACCATCACATGAAATAGGGTGGAGGATGAATGGAGCCAAGCTGTCTTTAAAAGCAACTTGATCTGTAAGTTTTCCCTCAGGGAAGGAACCATCATGGTATTCTCCAATCATAATATGGATGCAAGTTTTTCTTTATAAAGGCATGCCACCTGAAGAATGAAAGCGCCTAATGGGTCCAATGGAAACAGGATTAACATGGGGTTGCACAACAATGCCAGCAACTGAAGAGTTCATCTCAAACACCAATTTTATTGGTTTCTAAAGAATGTAATCCTCAGTAGAAGGGGATTGTTTAGGCATTGTCCAACCACTATATTTTATCGACAAGAGACTCCCATTTGTAGTACAATTACACCAAATAAATCATTGCCAAAAATATACTTTAATAACTAGCCTTCACAGCTAAAGGACACATTGTATTGAAGTCATTCACTTCTTGCTATTTTTTCATCGATTGCTTCTATTTCACATTTATTCCTCTACCAAAATATGCATACATTTTGGTACCCATTTTCAATGAGTATGCAACCACAAAAATTGGATTTCAAATTCTCAATAGATTTTTATTAGTAAAGGAAAAACAGATGTTAAAATACAAATTAGCCTTGATAGTTAAATAAAGAAAAAATTATGATATTCAACATAGTAGAATAAGGTGGAATAGTATAACTTAGAATTATTTATATACATCCTTTAAGATATACTCTATCCATATTACTCTTGGCCTCTAGGAAGCAATATAGGGTTTGCCAAGCTTGTAACTAATGCATTCTAGTTCACCTCCTTTTGCAAGCAACGAGACTTCCACATATGCATAGGAGACCTTACTCAATTGACGCTAACAAACTATTGGAGGCATGACAACTTTTGAAGAAAACATTGAAATGGTTGCGTGTTTCTGTATCTATAAAGGAAAAAAAATGGCGACACTATAGACCTAGAGGTTGGTTTTAATATAAAACCACTACAAGTGATACCAACATATGTTTCTGAGCATTTCTCTTAATTTGTGGGATCAGCATTTGAAAGTTCACTAATCATGAAGTATTTTCTCAACCTTAATCCCAAGAATCTATGTATGGAAAATATCATAAGATTCGATTCCATGTTGAATTTATGGTTTGATAATAGCAAGATGCAGGTGCTACCAATTCTGTGGCATTCAAGGAATTTCTTTTTCATACAATCTAAAACAATGTCAGTATCCTTGTGAAATGAGAGTTTGGAAGTTTCAAATATCCATTATTAACATATTGGATGCCCTTTTCATGATCTTGGTTGGTGAAATATGTGTGCTTATAATAGACTTAGATTGGAATAATGTTTTCAACATGAAGGAAATTGGTTCTAAATTCTTGAAGACAAGGACAGAACAATGTACCAGAAGAAATAGCCTTGGTATGTATGTGGTAATTGGGAAAGATACTATTTGTGACAAATTGTTTCGAGAATCTTCCAGCTCTGTAAAAACAATGAATACAGAGTCTCAACAACCATTAGGTTATCAATTTTACATTGTATGTTATATAATTAAGGAAATAGCTAATGACACAGCATGGATGAAAATTTTCAAAACAAATTATGTACCCAAGACAATAATATCTAATCCCCCATTGGTTGATATGTGCTTATCACTTACATTCCCTGATACATACCTACCAAAAAAACATGTTATATTATCCCGTGGAGCCAATATTTCATGAGGGACATAACATAACATCATTAAGTACTCGCAAGGGGTAGCAAAGGACAATTTTCAAAGTTAATGGAAAATAATTATTATAGTTCTATGAGTGGAACTTGGGCTCTACTAGGGTTTCTGCAATCTCTTGACAGTGCAGCCGCCTGAAGGATCGAATCCTTTAATGGATCGGATTATCTCCCTCAATCAATTATTGGCAATTGGTTCAACTCAGTAAGCATTAGCTGCTATGGGAAGTGATCATGAATGGCCCCCCACCTTGGGGTGAGGGGTTGAAGTCGTTCAGGGGTGTGGTAAATCGAACCTCGTTCATGCATGGATGTTGAACTAGGCAAATGCTACCACCTCACAAAATTCCAACAAAACCCCTACCATGGGAGTGCAGTGGAAAGCGAGAGAAGGGAAAAACCAGTGTATGCCACGAGAAGCAACCAACCCTAAGTTTGTAATCCCGAATAATCAACTGGAGCAAGGCCATCAGTACATGAAAGATCATGCCATGATCTGAAAATTCCTTGGCATCTAGCCAAAGGAGCAAGATATCTTAATGTGGATCCAACACAAATGGGCACCGTGAGGGAAGATCAAGCTCTGACTCTAAGCTAAAGGGCTCTTTAAAGTCATCTTTGCAGATCTGGAAGATTGACAACGCATCTTCGAAAATGGGCCACATTTTATGGGAAGCACAGGGTTGTTCATCAGATACTGGGAGGAATGTTGCAACCCTGATAAGGAAGAATTCAGAGCGGCTCCAGTCTAGGTGTGCCTTTATTCCCTCTCAGATGATTTTTTGGAGCAGGAAATTCTTGAAGTCATCGGTAACTCCATCAGCCAATTTGTCAAAATCTTCAAAGTCACCAAAAGGCGCCGCCATGCAGCCTTTGCTAGGATTTGTGTGCATATGAACATCTCGCAACCTCTGCCAGAGTCAATTGAATTAATCTATCACGATACCACTTAGATCCAGCCTCTAGATTATGAACACGTCTCGTTCAAGTGTCTAATATGCGATGAGTATGGTCACTTATTCAGATATTTCTCCCTAACTAAGGCGAAGGAAGCCATATTTTCCACTCACAATCAAGATGTGGAAGGATTCCAACAAGTTGGAGGACACCATCCACAGCCAAACCACCCTCCCCAAGACCCTCTACAGTTGCAATTCGTGCCTAAGGAGAGCCCAAAATATCATACCAATTCAGCCACCATTACCCAAAAACCCCTGTCGACTCCTAGCCCCAAAAACCATTTCTCCACCCTAGCAAACCTGGACCCTGAGTAGGAGAAGATTGGGGAAGAAATTCCCTCATCTTCGAAGGAGGTCTCCCAATCCATGGAATTTGATAAGCAACCCCTCTCCCTAAGGGAAAATATTTCATCCAAATGTAAGATGCCAGAGCATTCGGAGGATG
This sequence comes from Pinus taeda, assembly GCA_000404065.3. NCBI lineage: Eukaryota > Viridiplantae > Streptophyta > Pinopsida > Pinales > Pinaceae > Pinus > Pinus taeda. The sequence goes on from APFE031680760.1 coordinate 110,560, forward strand.
ATCGAAGAGCTAAAGATGTCCTTACCCGCACAAGCAAGATCTTGCAAGTAGAAGAGAAGAATAATAGGTTAGGAGCTGAAGAGCAGAAAATTTTGGAGACATTCAAAGCTTGGATCAAATCAGATGCTAAAGACATACCAGGAAACCAAATGCCGCACTTCGGTCTTCTCTACACCCAATGGGCAGCCAAATTGGGGAAGCTGGATCTAGATCTACAGGGCACAGGGAAAGATAATAACCCTCTCTCCCTCTCCATCATTGAACTCGGCAGCTCGGAGAAAGGAAATAAAGGGAGGAAATCGACAAAAGACTAATCCACGAAGCAAGGGAATTTCTATTGAATTCAGGACAAATGGGACAATTAACGGATTAATTTCCTAAATCTCCCCCACCTTTCTCATGAAGATTATTTCAAGGAATATCAGGGGCCTCAACAACCTAGGTAAGATCACATCCCTGAAGGAAAAAATAGTTAAGCATAAGTCCATTATAGTCTTGATATAAGAAACCAAAATGAAAGATAATAAACTCATAGAGAACAGCTAGAGATGCTAGAAGAATTGTTAGGCCATGTCCATAGATGCGATCAGAACTATGGGTGGTCTCGCTATTCTCTGGGACCAGGACAAGGTCGTGCTCACGTATTGGGTTGGATCCCAATTCTCTTTGTCAGTGGCCTGTAGACAGGTGGGAACGGACAACTGGATGAGCCTCACCATGGTGTATGGCCCTCCTAACCCTCGAGGGAAAGGCCTTTTTCTCTCCCAGTTACGAGGATTAGGAAATTCATGGGCAAAAGAGGATTGGATCATAGGAGGAGATTTCAATTTGGTCCGCAACCTAGATGAAAAAAGAGGAGGTATTAGGAGGTTGGATCCTTCTTCCTCAGAATTTAACGATGTTATTGAAGAACGACACTTGGTGGAGATTCTCCCAAAGTAAGGCCTCCATACATGGAACAATAGGAGAGGAGGGAAGGATAAGGTGGCTAGTCATTTGGATCACTTCCTCTTATCTAAGAACTTCATCCTTTAATACCCTCAAGTAGAAATAAATATTCTCCCTTCTCTTAGCTCATATCACTAGTCAGTTAGTCTGGATATCACCTCTATGATTTCCCCTTGGCGGAAGCCCTTCCACTTTGAAAGCTTCTGGCTAAGACATCCTAGCTACATGGAGAAACTAGAAACCTGGTGGACCTCTATAGTTAATCCACCAGGTAACAAGATGCAATCCTTCCAAAAGAAACCCCGCGCACTGAAGCTTAAAATACAAATCTAGAACCGAGAAGAATTTGGGAATATTTTCGAGGAGAAGAACAGACTGGAAGCTCGCCTAGAAGATGTAGAAAGGGCAATCATCCGGGATGATCGATCCCCTGAATTAGCTGAAGCATAGGGGCTCCTCATTGCCCAAGAAGATATCATTTCGTTTCATAAATCAAGGGTCCAATGGCTTAGTGAGGGAGAGCGCAATAATAAGTTCTTCCACAGGTCCATGATTAATCACGACCAGCAAAATTGCATCACCCATATGCAAGGGTCCGCGGCAGGAGCTATGAACGACAGGAAGACATCGAAAGGGAACTTAAAGCCTATTTTTTAGACCTGTTGCAAGATGAAGGGTATGATAAGTTTGAACCAATTTAGATGGTAATGAACCATATCATTTCCCTAGTTACCCCATCCGAAAATGAAGCCCTACTCATCCCCATCACATTTTTCGAAGTGGAAGAAGTTGTTAAAGCCTTGATGATCAATAAAGCCCCTGGGTCGGACAAATTCACCGCTGAATTTTTCAAAGAAGGTTGGGCTATTCTGGGGCATGATATATGAGACCATGTGCAGGAATCACGTTGTCTTCGAGGCATCTGGTCAGGCTTGAACGCCACCTTCGTCACCCTCATCCCAAAAGCCCAAGACACTCTAGCCCCCAGTGACTTCTAGCCCATCACCCTCTGCAATGTCATTTACAAAATCCTCTCCACAATCTTGGTCAGACATCTGAAGCCCATCATCCACCACATAATCAACCAGGAACAACCAGTTTGTGTATAAGGCCGCCAATTCCTGGATGGCATTGTCTCAGCACATGAGACCATCCACTCTATGCAATCCTACAAAATAAAAGGCATGCTGCTTAAACTGGATTTGCCAAAAGCCTATGACCGGCTGAATTGGGATTATTTGTTGGCAATCCTCAAGGCCTTCGGATTCGTAGAGGATTGGGTTCACTAGATCAGATCCCTCATATCAACCTTACTCTTCTCCATATTGGTTAGTGTCTGTCCTTCGTCAACCTGCATACCATCCCGTGGCCTCCGCCAAGGGGACCCCATATCCCCCTTCCTCTTCATAGCAGCAAAAGGTCTGGGACGAATGATCAAGGCAACAAAAAAAGGAACTTATTGAGGAGCTTCCACATTCATGGTACCAATGTATACATGACTCACTAGCAATTCGTGGATGACAACCTCCTGTTTGGGAAAGCGACTATCCGGGAGGTGATTCAAATGAACAATATTTTGGTGGACTTCCAAGATGCTTCAAGTATGCTCTTGAACAACAATAAATAAAGTATATGTTTCTTTCACACTCCCAGGCATGTCCAAGCTTGTCTTTCCCAAGCCCTGGGCTTTCAATTGGATATCTCCCTTCTAAATATTTGGGGGTCCCCCTCATTGTCAACGCCCTCCACATTTCCCTCTAAAAATACCTTTGCACTAATATCTGCAAAAATCTATCGACCTGGACCTTCCATGTTCTCAACTTGGCAGGGAGGACCATCCTGGTGAAATCTTCTTTGCAAGATATGTTGTTATATCAACTATCCGCCCTCCCAACCCCTAGGAGCACTTATGTCGAGCTGGCTACTACGTTTAGAAGATTCCTTTAGAGTGGGGCAACCATGGAACAGAAGTGGCCATTAATAGTCTGGCATAAACTTTGTCTCCCAAAGACCATGGGAGGGCTCGGTTTGCGCAATCTAGATGCCTTGAGTGACAACCTCAAAGAAAAGCTCTAATGGCGGTGGATACAAGGGGGGAAATAAACTATGGAAGACAATCTGGTCTCAGAAATATGGATAAGTAAAATCGCAGAAATCGTACCTTCGCGAACCTCTTACAAGCACTGGATCTGCAATATGGAATCGTGCTAATGATAACAGTGATCTAATTCGAGACTACTTCTTCTGGGAAGTAAGAAATGGGAAATCCTCCCTCTTCTTGTAGGACTCCTAGTAGCAACTCCCCCGACTTTCTCAAGATCAATCTCTTTCTAACCTGATACCCCTCTTCCACTCAATCTTAGCCCTCTTCATATTTGATTATTGAATGGAAGATGTGGATGACCACGGATGGCAGAGATGGAAATTTGGTGTTGATTGGCCAAGAGATATCTCACGGGAGGTCAATGCACACATGGGAACTTATCTCTCTGAATGTTGAGTCCATATATCCCAGGAAATGGATAAACTAAGATGGGGTCGTTTTATGACAAGAATCTTTTCAGTGAAAGAAGCCTATCTCATTCGGGCTAATGGTCGGGCTCAATCGAATCACCTCTTCTGGCAACACATCTGGGGAAGTAACCTGTGGCCCAAGGTTGCTCACTTCCTCTAGCTAGTGGGCCACAAGCGAATTCACACCTGGGATCGCCTCCAGAAATGGGGTTTTGTTGGCATGTCAATATGTATCTTGTGCAAGTAGGCAGAAGAATCTCTTTCTCATCTCTTTGGAGACTGCCCCATAACATGTGAAGTTTGGAATCATACCTTCGACCTATTTGGCCCAATAGATAGCCATCTAGATGACATCCATGATCTTCTTGAAACTGGTAGACTAACTGATTCTCCAATATGGTGGTGAACTAGGCCTGGTCGTTAACCTTGGGTCTAATTCTATGGAGCACTTGAAAAGAAAGGAATTGGTTCGTGTTCAATGGAAAAACGCCCTCCAGCATGCACATATGGAGCCTGATGATGTCAAACATCTGGGAATCCATCCTTTCTGAATCATGGTCCCCTGATGAATGGAACCCTAACCCATCGGAAGCCCAGATTCTTGCCCATATGAACCTCTTGTTTGCTTTGATCTACCCCAGCACGCCTATCTGGTGACCCCCCTACCCGCTCCCCCTCTTCATTCATTACCCCCCTGATATTTGATTCCAGATTAATTTTGATGGGGCTTCGAAGGGTAATCTTGGACTAGCAGGTTTCAGTGGCATCATTTGTGACTCAATAGGCTCCCCAAGGGCATCTTACTCTGGCTTATGTGGTATAACAATGAATAATGTGGCTGAGCTGACAGGATTGGAATTGGGCCTAAGCCTAGCCTCCCATCTTCGATATCAAAGAATCAAAATAGGGGGGACTCACACCTTATCATAGATATGGTACAAAGAATTATCAATGGATCTTCTCCATAGAAGGTGGCTAGGAGATGGAGACTGGAATCTCAACTTTCTTGCATCCAGCAAGCCCTGACAAACTTCAAATACATCAGTACCAGTCATGTACCCCATGAAGGAAATAAAGTTGCAAACTCGTTGGCCAACTGTGGGGTGAACCCGCCGCATAAAAATTTCAGGGCGGCTTGGTCAAATCGCCACACCAAAGTGGACCTGGACCCTAGGGAAATGAAGGGTCTTCAAAAACTGATACATGAGGATCTAGAAGACCTCGATGGAGGTGTCCAATCAAGGAGACAGGTGGTTGCGGGTTGGAGCATGGAGCCAATTGGGCCTACTAACCCACTCAGCATGTTGTTGTAAAACCTTACATTAAGGAATGGGTTACAGCAAGGTTGGAAAAGATGAGAACTCAAAGGACCAAATGACCATGGAGGGCACAAAAGCTAAAGAGCAAGTTGAACAAACATTGAGGAAGTAGAGATAATTAACTAGTGGTGGTTGAACTAGATGTAAGAAGATGAAGATATGTACAAGGAGTTGCAAAAGGAGATTAGTGAGGAAGGGAGTAGTGAAGTGAGGATGAGAGAGTTGGAGAATTTGAATGGTAAAGGTGAGTTAGCCATCAAATGGTTGTGAAACAAAGGTTTGGTGATAAATATAGCTCAATAAGGAGTAGTTGTCAAAGGAACCTCAATTAGGTCTGATGAACACACTAGAGTGGGGTTACGAGAGATATGTGATTAGAACGTGACAGTTTGGATGCAATGTAGAATGAGATTGTGGAGAGAAATAATCAAATGAACTAATGGGAAACAATATCCTAAGGAAAACATATGTGTCCCATCTATTTAGGGAGAACGAGAACCTAGTAGTGGGCATGGCACTAGACATTAGCAAATTTTCCCTCGTACCAACACCATCCTTTATGCTTCTTAAATACAATTAGGTAACACTACACTAGCTTGTTAATAATGGTTCAAGTCCACCTAGTAGTCAGCTTACTTATGGAGGAACAATAGGAATTAGAGGAAGTAGTTTTAACAATAGTGCAAGTTGAATATTAGGAGTAACACAATTGGGAGTTATAGTTATTTAGAGAAAAAAGTAAGAGTTTCGTGAACTTTAATACCTATGATGTTTTGAATTATAAACTAGGAGCATGTAAGAAAAATAATATTAGTGGATTGTAGATTTATGTGGTGTGGTTTTTGTGATTTAGGATTTAGATATTCCACAGTCTCCTTTTTTGTTGTCTATGTTTCGAGTCTAGAACAAGACTCATCCTCACGACTGATTTACAAAGAAGAGAAGTGGAAGGTATAAATATGGTATGGAGTGATGTGAAAGTGAGGAGCTGACCAGCTCAAAATGATGTTTGAGGAATGAAAGATCAGATTCCCTTCTTTGTATCTTAACCTTCATTTTCTCAAGATCACGGACCTCCTTCTAGGTTTCCCCTTCGTACAGGGTAACAATAGTGGTTTGTAGATTTCTATGGTGTAGTTTTTGTGATTCAGGATTCAGATATTCCACAGTCTCCATTTTTTGTTGTCTACGTTTCGAGTCTAAAAATAATATTAGAGTGATGCACTATTTAAAAAAATTAGTCATATGTAAATGCTTTGGAAAAAAACATAATGATCCACATACCTTGATATAAAACAAGCCCTAAAAATTTCATTCTTAAAATATCTTGTGTAGTTACCTAATATAATTCAAGCAGAATATCACAAATATTTATGTTAATAATGGTGTGATCATCTTTTTCATTCTCTTAAAGGAACTATTTCTATACATGCACCCCATCAAGCATAAATCATCCTAACATATAGCTTTGAGGTAATATAAATTGTCCAATGACCATCCTCAAAATAATTCTCACCCATAGCCTTGGTGATGGTGTAAGGATCGTATTAAAGTGGTTTGAGATTCTTATGGGAGTTTGTTAATTGTTCTTAATGTGAGTCCAACCATAAATTGTCACCAACCTGAAACTTATGTGAAACCCAATGGATTGTTTATCTACTTATACTTGGAGTTGACAACTTTCTACAAAATATCATGAACTCATTGTTGAATTTTTGGATACATTCCTAAAAAATGGTTTCTTTGCTTACCTCATTCTAAGCATGGGAGGTATCTTCATGTGTTATTCCATGAATATAGCTACATCAATTTGTGCCAATTGTTGGGACCCTAAGCACACCTGAAAAGGATTGTGGCTAATACAAATATGAAGAGTTATGTCAAATTTCTATTGAAAATATGGAAGGTTTTCAACACATTTATGTGGATGCTCACAATTGTATATTCTAAAGACATCTACAATAATCCTATTAACTACTTTTTATTTATCGATCTAGGGATGGAAGGTAGTGGATTTGGTCAAGCTTGATGTCCATCATGGAACAAGGGTTAAACTAGAAAATAATGAGGACCCAGCTATCCCTATCAAGAAATATGGTCTTTGGAAACCCAAAATGAACCAAATATGCTCGAAGAAGAGCTTATGAGTGGATTTTGTTGTGACACTCTTCTTACAGGGTGTCAAAATTCCCATCCTAAGGAAGCAGTCATCAACAACAAAAACACATTCATTACCATGCTTGGTTGATGAAAAACATGACATAAAATCCATGGGCACTAACTCCCAAGGATTATCTAAAGTAGGAAAAAACCTACAACTGGTGTGGATGGCCATTTCCTTTGGCTATAAATGAGGCTCTATATCTCCTATGTTCTTTTGGACTGTAGTACTCATCTTTTTCGAACTCAACAGTAAGAAATAGGGCAAATTAAGAGCTTGTTTCTCTAGAAAGTTCATCAAGAGCCTAGTGTGATACATGTACATCGACCCAAACCGGCCTTCACAAGTAATAAATTTTTGAATGATTAATAGTAGGCCTGCCCATTCTCCTTTCAGTGCATTAACAGGAATCCCTCTTGTAAATACAGTAATGTCCATACCTGGGTTACGCAATATAACTCTCCATGCTTGCTCATCCAGACTTTTGTTTTTAAACCAACGCTCGCCTCCCCGGGGAAAATCTGTAGCTGCTACAATTGAGGCTTCCGAGACCGTGAATTTCAGGTCTCCAATCTCTACCACCTGGTCATTGAAAGACCTTGCAATGGCTTTCATGACTTCCTTATTATGGCCTTTGAATTTCTGGATGAAACGAAGCCATTTGGCTTTCTTCAGCAATTCCTTTGCCTGAGGGTACCCTTCTAAAAATTTAAGCCCTTCCGGCTCTGCCCTCAGTAGCCGTCCCATCTTCCTTTGCTAAAAATTCTTCTCTGGAATTCAACTGCGTATTGTATGAGGGTTTTATCAGAGGTAAGACGGTTCTGTTTGCAAGGTTTGTGGAAGAATGATGGCTGAAATGGAAAATGGATACGGGAATTGGGATGTTCAGAAGTTGTGAGCAGAAACAGAGGATGAGCAGCCGAGATAAAATGGAGGCATATGCTAATGAAGTGCAGCTTTAACACAAGTGAAATGGCGTCAGAATTTTGAATTGAACGGCTGCGTGAGACATTACACGTTGATAAAATGACTGCACAAAGTACGGTGGAGAGGAGCCGTATTCACATAAGTTGCGTCTCATGAATACAAGTGGAGTGCGGGAGTGCAGTTCATCTATGAGTTGAACCCGAAAAACAATCATGAGACCGTTTAGGGAGTAAATGTATGATTTATGGAGTGAGGTCGTGGAATGGTAGTGGAGCTATCGTAATAATTATTGCACATAGTGAGCTTTAATGGTTCAATAACTATGCAAATTTGTGCCTTTAGTTGCTATTTGAAATAAATTTTTGCCCATACCTTTAGAATCCCTGTCTTTGTTGTCCAGTAGCCCTGACTCAATTGCTCCCTGTTGATGTCTGTAGATGCTCCATATACATGTCTTCATGCTTGGTCATACCTGCATTTTTATTTTATTGCACTAACACCTTAACTGTAAATTTGAAAAACAGAGTAGTGGCTGCGGAAACTACTTCTGGCTGCAGAAACTGATTCCGGCTATGGAAACTTGGCACAGCAACCACTTAGCTAAATAGAGATAGTTAGATAATAACTATCTGAACAGAAATGATCATGGGAAAAAAAAACTTTTATTGATGAAATGAAATGGATGAGATGGAGTGAAATGAAGTGAATGGAGTGAAAATGGAAATGAAATGTAGTGAGATGAAGCGAGTGGAGTGAAAATGGAAATGAAAAAGAAAGAAAGATATCTTTTTTTTTTTGGAAAATATAGAGTGTCAGGTGTCCCTGATTTTCACTCTACATTTTCTGTATAAGGCTGCCAATCAGAGATTGGTTTTCAGGCTTATACAAATTTATATTTTTTTTTCTCTTTTTTTTTTTTTTCTTTTTTTAACAGAAAGGATCAAAGGCTAGGTTGGTGGGGAAGAAGGATTCTTCTTCACCAACCTTATTGCAGAATTTTCTTGAAACATTCTGACAAATTCTTCTTTTGAGAGTGGCTTATGATAAATCTTTAATCTATGGCCATTCACAATAAGAGGAGTTTGAAATTCATCAATGGTCTTGATTCTTACTGCTCCATTGTTAAAGACTTTGTCGATCTCATATGGCCCAAGCCAATGAGTCTAAAATTTTCCTTTGAAGTCTTTAAACTTGGAATCAAATAGTAGTGCCCAATCTCCCTCTTGAAACTTTTTCTCTTTGATATATCTGTCATGCCACTTAGCTCTTTGATGTTGAACTAGATCAGTTCTTAGAATTTCTTCTTGTCTAATCTCATCTAGTTCATTCAACTGCTCCATTCTGTGTTTTTGAGCTTCTGATAGGTACATCCCCAATTGAACTGCCATCTTGAAAGTTTTAACTTGAAATTCAATGGGGAGCAGGAATTTTTTCCCATAAACAAGTTCATAAGGAGAATGCCATGTTGTATTCCTCCATGTAGTTCTATAGGCCCATAAGGCTTCAGGAAGCCTTTCAGCCCAATCTCTTCTATGTAGATGAACAATCTTGGTGATGATACTTTCAATGACTTTGTTTGTAGACTCCACTTGGCCATTTTCTTGCGGATGGTAAGGAGTAGATTTCCTGTGCTTGATCTTATATTCTTCCATCAGCTTCTCCATCATGTTGGATGTAAATTGACTTCCCTGATCTGTCACAATTTCTCTTGGGATACCAAAGCGAGTAAAAATATCCTCATAAAGAAAGTTAACAATTGAATTTTCAATAGCAGAAAGTAATGCTTTGGCTTCTACCCATTTAGTGACATAATCGGTGCATACCACTATATACTTCTTTTGCTTAGATGGTGGATTAATGGGTCCAATGAAATCTAAAGCCCATTTTTCAAAGGGTTCAATGAGTACCTAAGGTTATAATGGCAATTCATTTGAAAGAGTCGGTTTCCCTACTCTTTGGCAGCTGTCACACCTTCTAACATATTCTTTTGTGTCCTTGAAAAGGGAAGGCCAATAATATCCTAAAGAAAGGATTTTATAGGCCATCCTTTTGTCAGCAAAGTGTCCACCGCATGGCTCATCATGACATGCCTTGAGGATGTTAGGCATTTCATCTTCCTGAACACATCTTCTGATCACACAAGCTGGCCCTGTTTTAAACAATTCATTAGAAATCCATGAATATTTTGAACTCTCCTGAATAATTTTTCTTTTTTCACCAGGAAATAGATGTGGAGGCAGTTTCCCTGTAACCAAATAGTTAGCAATCTCTGCATACCAAGGAGTCTTAGTAGTTGTTGCAAACAAATATTCATCTGGAAACTTATCCTCTATAGGAGAATCTTCTTTAGTATTTTGGATCCTAGACAAGAAATCAACTACTGTATTTTGTTTTCCTGGTCTATCCAACACAATAATATTGAATTCTTGTAAAAGTAAGAGCCATCTTGTAACTCTACCATTAGTAACAGGTTTGTTCATTAGACATCTAATTGCAGAATGATCAGTATGGACAAAAGTTTCATAGCCTGTTATATAATGTCTAAACTTATTGATTGCATGA
>APFE031680760.1:131824-148336 GCA_000404065.3 Pinus taeda
TTTTCTCTTCCAAGTGCTTTGGTGAAGATGTCTGCAATTTGCTCATTAGTGGAACAATGGCGAAGATGGATTGTTTTTCCCTCAACATGATGTCGAATTAGATGATATTTTGTATTGCTCATGGAACTTTGGGTTCTTGGCCAACTTCATTGCAGAGGTATTGTCAATCATGAGTGGAGTCGAATGTACTTGTTTTACCTGCAAATCTTCTAGAATTTTCCCGAGCCACACAATTTCTTCTATTTCTCCAGGAAACAACTCCTGATCCAAGACTCATAGCATAACTAGAAGTATATACCCTAGTTTCTTTGTCTCCATCAAAGTTTGAATCATGGTATATGTTTGGTCAATTTAGTGTGTTCTAAATTGTTATATAAATTGTCAATCCGGGAGTCGTAAACTGTTGAAGTGAAGTGCACTATCTATGCAAGATAACCATTTTCTTATTTCTTTGTCGTTTTTAGTTTTTGGTTTGTTTTTGGATTTATCTTCTTGTTGATTCCCTAATGTGAGATGGTGTGTGAGATGGTGATTCTAGTAATCAAGTATGGCCAATTGTATTCAATGAATTAATTTCCAAACTTCAAAGTGTTCCAAAGGTGTTCAAACTCTACGATGATGAAATCAAGATGTGCCTAGATTCTAATTAACAAAATAGTGAACTATGACTATGGAACCCAATATCCTTGCTGCTATTATAAAAAAGAAAAGAAAAGACTGAACTCAAAGCAATTTAAAGACTGAAAGCAAAGTAAACTAATCATATCACATCAACTCATTTTTGACCCCTCACCATTTGAATCGCTCTGGCTATAGGAAGTAGTCATACACAAATTGAATGATCTGATATCTAAGTTGCATGAAATAAAACTGAGATTAAGCTACACATTCACTCTACAATCCCTCATCAATTGGTAACTGAAGAATGATATGAATAGTCTAATCACTAACTTGCAGAAAAGTAAATGAACAAAGAAAAACTAAGAAATAAGCAATGCTGGAATTAAAACCAATAAAACAAATCAGCAGTAGGACAAGATAATCCCATCATGTCATTAGTCATCAAAAATTATATGTACTGCCCGGGCTTCCTATTAGAACCTGAAATGCAACCACTGATCAGTTGACAATCAAATAAAAGCATAAAAGAAATTATGAACAACAAACAACATGAATACCATGAGCAAGTTAATATATACAGCAAGTATCTATGGTATCAAGAGCGTAAAATGAAGAAAAACATAAAACTATACATCAACTACAGGACTTTGGTGTATAGGGGCCCTCTGCACCCTCGTTCAATTAGAACGAGATTGAATGCAAAATCAGTGTCTTCTCATATATTGCAAAGCAGTTATGAAATAGAGACTAAGTCTCTGCTCAAAGGCTCGTACAACATTCAAGTTTACACACATCAACTACTAGCTTATACGCATATGAAGATGCGTTATTTATAGTAGAAAATACATAACTAATTAACACGGTTTGCGCTGATAGCTAAGCACGTAAAAGACCATAATCGGAATTATAACAGCATGGTAGCCGTGGGCAGTAAATCCAAGAGATGGTTTGTTGGATTCGGTCCCTGAGCAGTCCCTAGGTGTTAACACACCTCCCAAAACTCAGGAACTTGCCACACAATCCTCCTCGTGCTGAAAACAGAGTCGTGCCACCGCTTAAATCCTTGCATTGACCACCGTTTGACCGGCCTTGACCGTAGGCTTCTGTGGATGATTTGGCTGAACCAAGGGGACACGTTCCATGTCCTCGTCCTTTATAGCTTGCCCATGTGGCTAAGTTCTTCAATAGACACCTGTAGCATATAGTTTAACAGAAAGGCTACAGAAATTGATTATGGCTGCGGAAAGTGACAGATTCTACAGCTGGTTGAACAAAAATCTAAACCAAATAGCAGTCATAAAACATAGTTAGGAAACCATTTATATACTCATTTTAAACTCTTATGCAATGATTTGATAGCTTAAAGGTTCAGGTAATTGAAGAAAAAGGCTAAAAAGGGATGTAGGGAAGGTGTAAGTTTGGGACTCAACAATTAGCATGAGGATGTCAAGTAGTGGGACTTCTATGGTTGTCTAAGTCCGAATGATATCTAGTTTGTCTTGTCCAAGCCATTGTTCACATGGGAACATGTGCATTGTAATGTTGAGTCATGTCAAGTGTAAGTCAAGTGTCAAGAGTGGATGCAACAGTCATAGAGTAGGTGAAGAGTCATGAGGGTAGTTGAATGGTCACAAAGGGGAATGTCAAAGGTCACCCCACCCTTTGCTATAAATAGTTCCTCATAACTCATTATAGAGGCTTTTGGTCAGCCAAGCTTCTACTAAGACTATTTTGAAGAAGGCTTTGACAGTATTGTAACACGCCTTGGCTTCTCCACTGCACGAAGCTAGTACATCTCTTTGGAGGAGTAGGCGGATGTGGATGTAACGTTCCACTGTTGGGGCTGGCAGGTTTACATGGATGTATTATATGATTGTGACTTACACTTCTTTATATAATAAGAGCCAACACATTTTCATGCATACGTTGTTATTGTAGTTGGATTGCTCTAGTCTCTTTAATGATGTGTTTTTTAACCTACATACTTATGTATGAAATGATTCACATGCAATTATATGAATCTTATTGTTAATGTGTTGCATATGTTGTTAATGTTGTCACCGTCCGTGTCAACTGCTTTGTTGGACATCAGACAGACCTTTCAATTGAACCTTGCTATAACAACCGTCACACTGATCTCAACTGATCGATGAGTGTTGTATGTGTTATCTTACCTTGTATGATTTGATTGTCGCATCCGTGTGGACTGCTCCACTAGAAGCTATGCATGTCCAGTGTGTTGTGTGTTCCTAGCTGAGTTAGGACTGATCCCTTTCAACCTGAAACTCACCTTCACCTCCTTCCTCTTTCGAAGTGTTGGAACCTCTCATACACCTTCCTTGACTCACTACATCAGTCACACCCTTGTTGCTGACAGAGTTATTCTACTTGCCTCTGTGCAACACCACGGTCAAGGCATTACCTTACGACCCATTGTTGGGACTCCTAAACCAAACAGCCTGATGTCTAATTGGGACTTCTTACTGGGGAGATCCCCTTAACATGTTAGCGGGTCCAGCACCACCAACAGAATTTTCCGATGTCATTCTACTAATTAAGATTTTTCCAATGGCATAAAGGTATCATCAATCGAAGCTTGTATGTAGAAGTTGTGCCTCCAATAATTTTACCTATGCTTTTGATAACCATGGTACCAAGTTGATGCCATGTCATTTTCCATTAGTCACGCATGTGGAGCTAGTCATATGTGAACTTTCAACAAGGTTCTACGTGGTCCAAAATGTTAACCCTAAGAAGAAGTTGAGGCATGGAAAAACACTAACCATAAGCCTTGGTGATTATTAGAACATGTTAAATCCTAGGTTGGTAAGAAAGTAAGGAGTTCCATTCTTGTTATATTCGTTTACTCTTCCATAATTCAGTAGAGAAAAGGAGTGGGATATTGTGAACAAAATGGAGGAAGTAGAAGAGCTTGTAGTTACCATAAAATCCACAATGCCTAAAACAACTCCGAGTGATTTCATCCTTTTTTTATTTCCATGAAGAAAAGAGAAAGGTAAGTCCTCAGGTTCTGCTTGGGTTTGGATTTGTTAGGGTACACCTTATGTAAATTGTGTAAATGGCATGGTATTTTTTGTTTTATATTCTTTTATTTCATTCTCAACTTATTTAAGTGTTTTGAGTGATAAGATTGTAAATATTAAATTTTAAACTTAAGTACAAACTGCATCAAAAATATTATGTAAAAACTTGTAATATTTGTTATGATGGGTTGTTCCAATGGAATATCCATGACAATTAATAGATCATAATGGTATTAGAGCTAGGTGTCCTTGGGGTTTTGTAGCAAGTTTCACGATCTATAAATTGGCTTAAATAAAGAATTATAAGACCTTATACAAGGTAAAGGCGTGCCATAATAATCCAAGGGATGACTCACAGGAGATATTCTCAAATATGGAAGCACATATCTCCCACATTTTCCACAATGTGGCAATTCACATGGCATGTTTAGAAATAATATTTGGACCTTTCATGGAGTTTTGTAGTTCTAACTTAGAAGTTGGATGTAATGAGAAATATAGAGACAAAGAAGAACCAATATAAAGCAACATGAAGAGATACCAAGTTCCAACACCACTGCTTCGCAACATCTATTCCAAGTGGAAGTGAAAGTGGACATCAAATCCTAGTAAGGTGATATTGATGAGATTAAGTTGAATCAAAGATTGTAAGAGTCATAAGTATAATTCAATGTTCATAACATGGAAGAATAGAAAAATATATCGGTTGTACAATTAAAGTTAGGTGACTATGCACAAGTTTGGTGGGAAAGCCATATAGAGAGGATTAGCTTGTAGGGTGATCCACTAGTGGCTAAGTGGGAGTTGTTTACACTAATTATGTCCAATTTTAACATTAATGGGTACAAATAAGGTCAATAGATATATTGGAATTATTTATGATATAAACAAGGGTAGAGTGTACTGTAGCATACCATTAAGTTAAGAAAACAAGCCATTATGCTATAAATATCTCACAAGAACCTATATTTACTCCTCAATCTAGGTAGTAAACACAACTATTTAGAGAGGAAATGTATCCTCTTCAATCATTGTACCATTAATGAGGCCCTCTATGCAAGCATAACATCAGGGAATGGAAAGGAAAAAATGATGACCAAATGGCTCCAAGTGGATAGGTTGAGTTGCTTCCAGTGGGGGGAGAAGAAGTGGAAAGGAAAGGATAAGAAGATAAACACCATTGCACATCAATGCAAGGTACATGCAACCACTTTAACCATCATAGTATTAATAGGCATAACAAATATCATTGTTGGAATCTATGTCTAAAATACAATTCAACTGACCATGAATGAGGCTAAGAAGAAGAACATGCTTGTCATGGATTCAAGAAACCAAATAAACAGCATCTCAAATGTAGTTGCAAATATTGTCTACACTATATTGTAAAGGGATGGGAACCTGATTATCCTCCATCCCAAGGATGTAAGCTAGATGAATAGACTCTTATATATCAAGATTCATGTCTAGAAGAGAAAGGTGGGTTCTATATATGGTTCTAGTTCATAAACAAACTTCATATCAAAGGAATTGGTAAGAAATCAAGGATGAGAAGTTCATAACCATCCTTTCCCATATCCATTGAGATGGGTTAATAAGGATGCATATCTCAAGATCACTAAGTGTAAGAAAAAATGTGTTCTAAGTGAAAACTACATTAATGAAGTGGAGGTAGATGTAGTACAAATTTGTGTGTTCTATAGTTTAAAATAACCTACATGTATGTTAGGGATGCAACCTTCAGTAGGAAAGAAAACCAATACCACCTAATCAAGGATAGGAAGTATTTTATAGTTTATCCATGTGAAGGTAAATCCAATATCTCTCTAGTAAGTTATAACCAAGAAAGGAAACTTATTTTCTTCAGTAAAAATTATGTATTACTCTTTTTGAGACAAAATCAACAACTAAATCAATCAATAAAAGTAAAGAAATATCTAGAGGGGTGTAATAAAGAGAAAAAAACATTGCTTGAAGGAGCTTTTTCGAGCATATAGAGAAGTATTCTAAGAGATTAAATAGTTACCACCTATGAGGAAGGTGTGGCATGAGATACAATTCTTTTCTAACTCTTTATTTCCATAACATAGGTCTATTGAAACAATACTTACTAGAAGATGAAGAAAAAATTGTGTTGGACCACAAATATCTGAATAATATTAAACTCGAGAATCTATACCATATGCCTAGGATCATTGACTTACTAGATTGGCTCCAGAATGTCAAGTACTCCACCAAGTTGGATCTCAAATCATGATATCACAAAGTATGAGTAAAAGAAGAAGACACCTGGAAAATCATCTTCAAAAAGAGGAAAGGTTTATATGAATGGTTGATAATTACCTTTGGTTTATGTGATGCACCAACTACATTAATGTGTTTGATGAATGATGTACTAGTTTTTTTCTATGTATTCTTGTATTAGTGTATTTAGATGATATGTTTATTTCTATCTCTACATAGGAAGAGCATATATAACATCTTAAATGAGTGTTATATGCCTTAAAAAGGAACCATCTTCTACTAAACTTTAAGAAATGTGAATTTCCCGAAAAATTGTTAGTGTAGTTAGGGTACATGATTGGTGGAGGGGAACTCAATATTGATCTTATGATACTTTGGAATTGTATAGTGTCCTTTTAAACTATGTCTACACCATTCAATGCCATAATAGTCAATATTAGGAGTTTCCAGTGAGGAAACAATCAACATAGAGCCTTTGAAAAGTTGAAATGAAAGATCATTCAAGCACAAATTCCTTCAATACCCAATTTAGAAAATCCCTATGAAGTGAGCAAATGCAAGTGGATATGCTATGAGAGTTATCTTGGTGAAAAGAGGTAAGCTTATATGCTATGAATCTAAAATGTTCAATTGAAAAGTCCTAAACTACCCCACATATAACAAGACACTCTATGTTGTAATGTAATTTATTAATAAATGGAAGCATTATTTAATGGGAAAATAAAGCATCATCCACATGGATCAATAAACACTACAATATCTTCAACATAAGGTAAACTTTAGCAAACAAGGCATTACAAGTGGATGGGATTTTTATAGTGATTTCATTGTCAAATATAAGAAGGGTAGTACTAATAGTTTGAGGGGTGTTAGTGCCTTCTAGTACTACCAGTCACCAGTGATCAAATATGCTCTTACAAAGTTGTTGATAGGGTTATCAAGTCAAATTGTTATATTTTCAAATAAAATTTGATCATTGGTCAGTTCTAGGTCATTACTACTACCTCCACTTCATGGTCCAATACTATTTTGGTCGTGTCATTACTCATTATTATGAGTCATTAGTAAAAGTCTTAATCACCATCTCAACCTCATCTCATGGTCCATTTCATACTCCATTAGATGTCATCAATAGGTCAAGTCATCGAAATGCTCAAAAGAGCCATGACATCACTTATGATTAAACATTATGGGAGTAGTAATTAGGAGAAATAATGTGTTCAAGCAGATTTCAGCTTGTTTCAACATCCCATTCATATTTCATATCACTCCCTCAACTTCAATCATAAATCACCTCATTCCCTTTAAAACCCCTTTTTCCTTGGGAAATTCTTAAATCCTAAGTTAAAACCTATTTTCCCTTGGATCACTCATATTTTACATTAATTCCCAAACTCTAGCCGTTGTTCCATTTTTGCTTTAAATATTTCAAAGCATTCGTTATTCATATTAAAGTCCCTAGATATATATATATATATATATATATATAATATATATAATATATATATATATATATATATATAATATATATATATATAATATATATATATATATATAATATATATATATATATATAATATATATATATATATATATAATATATATAGATAGATAGATAGATAGATAGATAGATAGATAGATAGATAGATAGATAGATTGATTGCATCGCATTACCGCAATCGACATATTATACATAAAACAAATAAAAATGATCCATACCCCCTTCCAGATGCGATTGCGAGAGTTTAGGCATCGGGCAATCTCGCAAACAATCTTGAAGCGATATCTCGCATCGGACTATCCCGCATCCCACCTCCCACTTTATATCCCGCATCCCACGATATGTCTCTGTGTCGATACCGCGATACAGCGCCCAACAGCATTAAGTCCCGACTGTGATAACAGTCCTAGCCCCCAGTGATTGCATTAAACTTAAGCCTCTTTCCCCCGCACGATCTTTCACGCGACTATGGTAAGTCTCGACCCCCGGTTTATGATTGTGATTGCTATTACAATAGGCCCAGACGGATGCGATGTATTATAAATTGGTTCTTAATAAAATATCGTGTCCGGTCAATCGGTGAAAGTACTATGGAAGAATGTAAAGTCTTCCATCCAGATGCGATTGAGATAAAGCCCTGTGGATGTGATATTTTATAAATTACGGTGTTTAAGTTTTCAGGTCCACCTTTTGTAAAAAAACACGAAAAATCAGTGTTAACACTCTTTATATGTATTGAGATTGCAATAAGACATAACCCTGATCTGGACGAGATTTCGAGGGTCAACAGCAGAGGAAGAATCGGTCCCCTGGCTCACTTTTAATAGAAGAAAAGTAGCAGAAGGAACCAGCATTGCATATTTGTTACAACAGTTCTCTGAACCGATTGCAGGAAAAATGGAACAACAGGTTGTTCATAAAACAACATGAGTAATAGAAATGTTCATTCAAGGCCTCAGTTACACCAGAACAACATTAGAAATCAGCAAAATAATATTTTAGTAGTTTTGATCTATTTTAAGAATTTTTGTAATAAATCTTGAAGTTTGTTTCAAGATATTTTTCTGTAAAACATTGTATAAATATTTCAGATTTTGAAGTATTAGTGGTTGGACATCAGAGAGTGAAAGGTTTGGAGCTTGTACTCATCATCTTTTATAGGAAATCAAAGGCCAGTTGCAGCTATTATTTAGGAATTCTTGTGTTATGAGTTTTTGATAATGCTTTTCTTATGTTAATAGTTTATATGAATGATAATTTCATCTCCTTTCCATTCTTATGCTCTTAAATGATTTTCCTAAGAGATTTTAAACAAAATTCTTAAATTTAAGCTTTGCTTTGTTAGGAATTTCATGTTTATGTTCCTTATCTTCTGATAAATGAATTCATGCTTGTCATGCTCATTTTGAATCTTTGTTTTCCACCCTACACTACATCGACAATGTCCCAAAGTATCACAAAAGCATACCTACCCTGCTCCTTCATATATCTTGCAACTAAACACTTGAGACCTGACCTAGTTCCTTGATTTTGACTCTTGATCCAACAAACCTTAAAATATTTAAACCCTAGTGATGTGATACCTAGCCTAATATGTTTTTCCCACTCTAGTCATATTTGGTTGTGAGCTTTATAGAGAGAGCCCTCTCTGGTTTGGCAGGGCTAGTTGTTAAACCCTAAGTGGTCTGAGGTTACCTACGTCAATCTCCTTTCTTAGCCTTGGGATATTGTTACATTTTGGCGTTGTTTCCAGGGAATGTAAGATCATATCTTCCCTGTGTTGGCATTATGACACAGATTTGGCTCTATGACACAGGTGTTGTCCTTGATGGCAACTCCCTCAGATGACAGATCACAGTTCAAACTCACAGAATGAAGAAAGAGAGGTATATGCAGGTTCCCCATTGACGAAGCTGTGTGTACACGTGAGTTCGTAGACAAAAAGGAATGTATAACATACATACGCACTTTCACGGAAGAAAAGGTGCGTACATGTTGGAAAACTAAGTTTTGGTCCGTGGTATTTGGTCCATGATATTTTGATCCATGGTATTGGTCCAAGGTATCCTGTCCAAAGTATTGACCCCAGGTATTTGGTCCGAGGTATTGGTTCTAAGTGGTTTTCTTCCATGGTATTGAGTAAGGCTTAAGGCTATAAAAGGAGGAGAAGATCATTAGGCAAAGGCACTCAAGGATTGAATATCTAATGAAGAGCAAGATCTAGTATACAGGTTATTGGGTTATGGTGCATAGCTGGATCTGAACCAAGGATGAACCTTAGCACTTGCTGAAGGATAAGATCTAATGATGGGTCAAGATCTTAAGGCTTGAAGTGAAGTATCTTTATGTGGTTTTGATCATTTATCTAAATAATTGGCGCATGTTGTAGTCTGTACATATGATGATCTGGGTATAACTGAAGTCTGAAATTGTTGTAAACTTTAAATCATCATTTACATATCTGTATGCAAGTTCACCTTAGAAATGGCGCGTATACACGTTGGTTCTGCATATCAAAACAGCGTATACATCTTAAATGTGATTTGCAGATTTGTACGCAGGTTCGCCTTGAGAAAAGTGTGTATGCACACAAGTTCGACACATTGAAGTAGCATATACCTCATAAAATATGCTTTAGCTACTTTTGTTTGCTGTTGCAGTGTTTTGTATTCTGGTTACAACATTCTGAAAGATCAGATTGAAGGGTTTCCAAAGTGATTGGTTGACTCAGTTGTGATTGGTGCAAAGGAGATGGGTTGATTTGATGATTGAATGATGTTATTGATGGATCCAGTCTGAAAATTTATGAAACGTCGTCCCTGGAAGAAAAGAGAAGGTTGTAGCCTTTTGTAGGCCGACACCTACGTACTAGTAAACATATCAGCTAGTACAAGAGCTAGGGGGTTGTAGCTCCCTTTCAGGAGAAGCTGGAGAACAAGAGAAGGTTGTAGCCTTCTGCAGGTAGAAGCCTGTGTACTGGTATAAGACTACACCAGTACAAAAATTGTAAAAAGAAGTTTCCAATTTAAAAGAAGATAAAGACGATTGTAGCAGGTGGTTTTCACCCACATTGGGTTTCCACCTTATATCTTGTGTTCATGTATGTGACTGTCTATTCTGTTTTTGCTACACCTGGTTACTGTTTATATGGTTCTGATGCATTAATTAAAGATCAACATATGATGAATTAACTGAATCATAAGTTTGCAGGGTATACGCTAGTTGCCTTAAACACAGTTGTGTATACATGTGAGTTCCATTAATTGAAGTAGCGTACATGAATCTGATTATGGAAATGAAAAATTATTGACTTGCTATTACTGATTCGCCCCCCTTCTCAATATTATTTCCAACACCCTAAGAAAGAACGAAAAAGATCAGATCGAATTGTTGATGGTGAACAGTGATCAGACATAAGAAAGGTTGTGCATCTTTCACCTGGAAACTCCAGTGTCGAAGAATCCAAAGGTTTAAAATTTTCATGGCAAATCCATTGTTCATAAATTGGTAGTTTTAAGAACTTCTTGGTGACTTAAATGTTTTCGAGATGGATTCAAGTACTCAAAGGTATGCTCCTAAGAATCAAGCTCATATTCTTGGGTTTCTGAATCGTATTCCTTGCATAGATTGGCAAACTAATCTTCCCAAATTCATAGATGGAAACGAGGATGAGGCTATTCTACATCTAATAAAATTTCACTGGCATATACATAAGCATGGGATTAGTTTTCGTGAGGATTGTTTGATGAAGATGTTTATGGCTACCTTGGAAGGGAAAGAAAGATCATGGTATGAAGGGTTAAACCCACGTAGCTTATACTCTCTTAAATATTTCCACACAACATTCTTTGATTTTTATGGAAAATATCATCATTCATTTTTGTTTTTTGAAGATTGTTGTGAATCCTATGAAGATTTGATTCAATACCTTGAAGAGGCTTTTGGTGATGAAGAGTGTGTGGATTATGAAATCATAGAGGCCCTTTATGAATTTTCTTCCCAACATAAAATAACATAGATTAACTGCTTTGATACTAAGGATCATTCACACCACATATTAACTCCTTCTTTGCTTGAAGATGAAACACATTTTCATCCTAACATTCAGGAAGAAATTGGTCCAAGTCAGAATTATGAAATTGCATGTACAAGAAACTTAAGCTGTGAACTACCTTATGGTGATGATCATCTACTTTTGCAAGGAAATAATGAACACAAAGTTGTTTTCCTTGATTCTTGTGACAGTCAAAATTGATACTCTTCTTATTGAAGCACATGAGGAATCAAATATACTCTAAGAGTTTGTTGCATTTAAAGTTTCCCATGAGCATCCAAAACCTTGTCTTTTGGATGAAAGGTATGAAAATAGCCATTCACTTGTTTTTTCATATTGTTCTTTCTCTGGGTTTTTATTTCAAGATCATTTTTGTGAAGACCAAGATGAGGTTTTTGATGAAATGCATGAACAAGAATCTCTAGACATTCACCACTCATATTTTTCTCTGGCTCATCCATTTTCTGAAACACTATTCCAAAGGCATATTTGTGCAAATCATAATTTTGAATTGGTGGGTGTGGAGGTTTCAGACAATGTAATTATGGAAGAAAATAATCACCAAGCCAATGTTAATTTCTATAAAACTTAGTGTTCTCCTCTGTTTGAAGATGAAATAGATCAGCTCTTGAAAATCCATGTTACAACCCAAGTTAAGGTAGGTTTGTAGTGTTCACACAGTCAAGAATGTGTGAGTGAAATTTCTTCCATTATTGAAAATGAAAATCTAGGTTTAAATGATGACAGTCATGAGACTGATGAAAATGTACAGGAAGTTGTTGTGAGTAAGCCAATTCGTGATGTAAATTTCCTGCAAAGAGATCAGCTAACAGGGATTATTTTCTTTCATGAAGAGGATAGGGTTGACATGTTTAATAATCTTGAAGAATGTTTTCTATTCAAGGATGATTTAGACTATGAATTGGAAGAGTATGAGTATGAGATAGACAATATGCCAGAGATAGAATTAGAATTGCTCATGCTTGAGGAGTTTATAGCCAACACTTAGGTAGCAGAAAGTCATACTTCCATATGCCTTCCTATGGATCAACAACCAAGTATTCTTTCAGATCAAAATGAAAGGAGTACTTGTATTTTTGTTGGATTTCAAGACAAGGTAGTCATTCACAAGTTTCAGGATCATTTTTCTAATTTGCTTCAGTCCTCAAGGGAGATGAGTTTTCTTGTATTTATGGATCATGAACACATGTACAGTGGACACTTGCAGTGGCCTATATTTTGTTTTTTCATTCAGCTCAAGAAAAATGTGAGCAAGATTCAAGTAAGTAGCCATTTGTTGGATTGGTTACACTAGAGCGATTGTTTCACATGATTGTATATATATCTTTAGCAGGTGGGAAGTTATCATTAGAAGTTTGAAGCCCGAGGAGAGGGCCATAATGCTTCTATGATTAGTTGTTGTTTTCTTTTTAAATTTGTTAAGTCAGTTTTTACAGTGTGACAAGTTAGTTTAGTTCGTCGGTCAGTTTTCATTTTTGAGTTTGGTATTTTTGTTTTTTACTCTATGCCCAATGGATCAAGCTACTTTGTCTACGGTGTTCTTGAGCTATCATCCCCAACTGGAGCCAATGTGAGTGCATGTTAGTCCTACCAGTCACCAGTGATCAAATATGCCCTTACAAAGTTTTTGATAGGGTTATCAAGTCAAATTTTTATATTTTCAAATAAAATTTGATCATTAGTCAGTTCTAGGTCGTTACTACTCCCTCCACTTCATGGTCCAATGCTATTTTGGTCGTGTCATTACTCATTATGATGAGTCATCAGTGAAAGTATTGATCACCATCTTAGTCTCATCTCATGGTCGGTTTCATACTCCATTAGATGTCATCAATAGTTCGAGTCATCAAAATGATCAAAAGAGTCATGACATCACTTATGGTTAAACATTATGGGAGTAGTAATTAGGAGAAATAATGTGTTCAAGGAGATTTCAGCTTGTTTTGACATCCCATTCATATTTCATATCACTCCCTCAACTTCCCTCATAAATCCCCTCATTCCCTTTAAAATCCCTTTTTCCTTGGGAAATTCTTAAATCCTAAGTTAAAACCCTTTTTTCCCTTGGATCACTCATATTTTACATTAATTCCCAAACTCTAGCCGTTGTTCCATTTTTTCTTTAAATATTTCAAAGCATTTGTTAATCATATTAAAGTCCCTTTTATATATATTGCATCACATCACCGCAATCGGCATATCATACATAAAACAAATAACAATGCTCCATACCCCCTTCCCGATGCGATTATGGGATCCCGCATCGGACAATCCCGCAAACAGTCCTGCAGTTATATCCCGCATTAGACTATCTCGCATCCCGCATTGCATCCTGCCTTAAATCCCCCCCTCCCACTTTATATCCCTCATCCCGCAATACATCCCATGTCGATATCCCGACGATAGCTCCCAACAGCATTAAGTCTAGACTATGATAACAGTCCTAGCCCCCGGCGATTGCATTAACCTTAAGCCTCTTTCCCCCGCACGATCTTTCCCCCGACTGCAGTAAGTCTCGACCTCCAACTTCTGGTGTGATTGCAATAACAATAATCTCGGATGCATGTGTAGGAATTTACAGGGTAAGTTCCTCAGACATAACACCAAAGGACACCGCTCACAAACAGATCACGGATCAATACACCAGTATTTTTGACGTGGTTAAAACCCTCAAAGAGGGAAACAGTCCACGGCCTGAACCAACGCAACCACTTCAGGCAATTTATTAATAAAAGAATGAAATTTTACATAAGCTTCTCTCATGAACGGTTAACCTACAAATGACCCTCCATGCTATTTAAATAGAGATCATGGACCAATTGGGTGTCAAGCTACAGATCAAGTGTCGGTAATACCGAGGAGAGAATGAACCGTCAGATCACTACATATCGTGACCGTCGGATTGTAAGTTACAAAAGTACATAGTAAAGAAACACACTTTACCTAACTCTATACTAGACCAAGTTATACTTAAACTATTTCCTATGTGTCGGAATATCCTAACATCCCCCCTTAAGAACAACTTGGGATAGGATTGAAGGATTTACAAATATGACACAATAGGAGAAGGAAGGAGGCACTAGAGCCTATCCCCCCTTAGTGACAACTTCCTGAACTCCAAGCATATATCGAAGTTTAGTGAACTTCGCCTCTGTGAGAGCCTTTGTGAAGATGTCTGCAACCTGATCATCTGTTGAAAAATATTGCACTTCAAGAACATGGTCATGAATGAGCTTTCTGATGAAGTGCACGTGAAGTTCAATGTGTTTGCTGCGCTGATGCTGAACTGGATCTTTGCAAAGCTGAATGACACTTTGATTATCACACCAAAGTGTAGTCGGATGCTGCTGCTCAAAGCCAAACTCTGATAGGACCTGACGAAGCCACAAGGCTTCCTTACTAGCTTCTACGGCACCACGATACTCTGCTTCTGCTGAAGAAAGAGAAATGGCACCTTGTTTCTTACAAGCCCATGTAATAGGTCCTGAACCAAGAGTGAACACATAACCGGTAGTAGACTTCCGATCATCAGGGTCACCAGCCCAATCAGAATCAGTGAAACCAACCAATAGAGGAGATGCTTCGGCACTGTAATGAATTCCAAACGGAATTGTACCTCGAACATAACGAAGTATTCTTTTAGCTGCTTTCCAATGAATTTCACGTGGGTTTTGCATAAACCGAGCAACAAGGAAAACAACAAAGGAAAGGTCAGGACGTGTATGGGTTAGATACAAAAGTTTTCCTACAAGTTGACGGTATAAGGTAGCATCAACTTTAGGGGAAGTACAAGTGACTGAAAGTTTGACTCCAGGAAAGGGAGAAGGAGCTGGCTTACAGTCTTCCATGTGAAAATGGCGTAGAAGATCATAGGCATACTTGGATTGGGAAAGGGAAATACCTTCCTTGGATTGCAAAACCTGAAGACCGAGAAAATAATGCAAATGTCCTAAGTCTGTCATTTCAAACTTCTTTTTAAGGCTGGACTTCACATGGTTAATAAGGTTGGGATCACTACCAGTGAGGAAAAGATCATCAACATAAAGAACAAGAAAGATAAGAGACTTGCCCACTTTCTTGGTGTAGACAGTATGGTCAGAATGACACCTAGAAAAGTCAGATTCTAAAAGGAAACTATCCATTTTGGCATACCAAGCCCGAGGAGCTTGCTTGAGACCGTAAAGGGATTTCTTAAGCCGACATACAAGACTGGAGTCTGTTTGTATAAAACCAATAGGTTGTTCCATATAGATTTCTTCATGCAAGTCCCCATGCAAGAAGGTGGATTTAACATCCATCTGATGGACTTCCAATTTGAAAGAGGCAGCAAGGGAAAGAACAAGGAGGACAGAGTTCATTTTGGCAACAGGGGAGAAGGTTTCAGTATAGTCAATGCCTTCAACTTGTGAAAAACCCTTAGCAACAAGACGAGCTTTATGTTTATCAACTTTCCCATCTGGTCCATACTTGGTTCTGTAAACCCATTTGCATCTAACAAGTTTTCGTCCTTTTGGTAGAGGAACAAGATCCCATGTATCATTGGCCAATAATGAACGATATTCTTCATTCATAGTTGCGTCCCAATCTGGATGGCCTGAAGCTTCTGCAAAGGTGTCAGGATCATAATTCGTTGAGGCTTGAGCCAGTAAAGAAGAGGCTCTATCGAACTGAGAACGTGTACGGCGCTGATCTGTAGGATCACCGGCAAGATCACCTGTTGCATCCCAAGTAGCACAGACCCATTTTAGAAGTGGAGGAGCTGAAGGAGGATCCTGAGAAGGTGGGGGAGGATTGTCATCCTCGCTTTCATCATCTGAAGAAGAAATATGTTCAAAAGTAGAAGAGATAGAGAGAGGTGGCACATTCGCCGAACTAGGCTCGTACGCCGATATATTTTCAGCAAACTTTACATCTCTTCTAATGATAACATTTTTGGACTTAAGTGGAAGAAGTCTATATCCTTTGATATCTTCAGAATATCCAACAAAAATACATTTTTCACTCTTAGGTTCTAAAGCTTTATGTTT
>APFE031680760.1:160295-171465 GCA_000404065.3 Pinus taeda
CAAACCCTAGACCTAAAGCCTAGTGACCAAATTTTGCTTGAAGACTCACTGAAATGACAAAATTTGACCTTGACACATCAAAATCACTTTGTAAGAGCATATTTGATCACTGTAGGAAGGCTAGAAAGACTGACACTAACAAGCGCCAGGAGCAGTTTCTTGTTTCTTATTTGGGAATTACAGGAGAATATAGCTCCTTCCTCTAGTTCCTCTCCCTCTTCATGGTGGAAGAAGATTGCAAAGATTCCTTCATCAGTTTGCAAGAAGCTGAGTAGTAATATGATCACAAATTGACTATGCTATCTTAATTGCGTAGGAGCACGAGATTATGTGCTTTTCTCCATAGTTTCAAGAAATGAGATTTTCTATTATTATTTGACCCAAACAATTATGGGGATCTTTTCATTTCCAATCAGAGAGTGACCGTGCGAGTCTCTTTGCATTTGAACCAAGGCCCGATGTGAAGGTAGAGTAATCATAACCCTAAAAGGATATACTAGAATTGGTAGTCCATCTAATATGGCTGGATTCAGGCTCGATAGTTTTCCTAATTTTATTATACATTAGTCTTATGGATCACTAGTTTGTGAATGTAGTGGTGCCGATTAACTTTTAAATTCAGAAAGATGGCTGGAAGGATTAGGGTTGTAGTTGTAAATTGCCTCTAAGGTGATACGTTGAATTTGTTTGGTTGTCCTTCAAGTTTATAACCCTTATGTTATTTGGAGTTAGTTAGTTGGTTTTGTGGTATCTTTGAGGTGCATGTTGAAGACAAGTTATTGTGTACTGTAATTGTAATGATTTTGTTTGATGTTAGAATAGTTTTGATATTTATTATTATGATATTGAGTATCTATGAAATACTAGTTTTCAGTGGGATGTCAATGTATATTGTAAGAGTAAATGTTGGTTTAGTTGTTTGGCATTCTTTGTCATTGTAATTTTTTGTTGATAAGTGTTAAAGGTGGTTTATGTTGACACAATTGTTATTTACGTTATATGTTAATTATTATTCTAAGTTGTATTCAGAACTTCTTGTGGTGCATTTTCAAGATTGCACATAACGTGGTTTTAGTTCATATTTAGAGCTTCTTGTCGTGCATTTTCAAGATTTCACATAATTTGGTTTTTGTTAATATGTATCAATGATTTTTTTGAAAAGATTACTCGATTCAATTAATTTGTGAAGGGTTATGGATTTGATGGTTCCGTTACCTTGTCACTTCAATACCATGTTATTTTTCATTATAATTGTTTTGGATGATGATCTTTATGAAAATTAAGTTTCATAGTTTGCATTGTTGAGTTTCACATTGGTTGCAGATAAGTAATAAATGTTGCACTTAAATCAATTTCAATATCAACACAAATGTTTGTAATTGTATAGTGTTACCCAATTTTTTGGAGGAGGGAGATACAGGAAGGGAAAGACATGTCTACATTACATTAGTGTAAAAAATTGAAAAGAAAATTGAACATTTTTTAAAAGTAGGCTAACTAATATTTTGTCCATATAAACAGATATATGGACAAAAAGCTTGCTCAATCATGAACAATCAATCTTTAGGAGCTTGAATTTCAAGCTTGCTTGCTTTGTTTTCCAAGGCAGATGAATGTCATCCTCAGGTGTGGAGTTTTGACCGTAGAGACAACAGAATCGAAACTATGAGATGGCATATGTTTTTGTTTTAGGTGTAGGAAAGCACTAATGTATATAAATTTCATATTTCAAAAAGTAGTATGTAAATTTCGTATCTCAAAAAGTAGTATTTTTCAGATAGGTGTCTATGAAAAAATTGTTGTCTATAGAAATTAGTTATGTGGTTTCTTCGATTACTTGTTCAAGCTCAGACTTCTTTTCTGGCTTGCTTGGGGAGCACATGTAGTTACAGTGGAATATAGGTTTTGAGTGTCCACAAAATTCTAAGAGTCACAAGGGTACGTCTTTAACTTAGATGACAATCTAGGGCCTCCATAGGAAAATAATGAATAATATAATCTCACTGCGGAGAGTGGCTCCGCATGGCTCTATTGACACCATAACCCTGGCTTTTAATAGAATCCAAACCCTAATTTCAAATAATGTAAAAAACATCAAACAAAAGATATTACATTTTTTGAGAGGAGTATGTTGGAAATAATAATCCCAACCATCAAAATAAACGACCTGACAGCAACAATACTTGTAAGAAGTAGCCATACTTGTCAAACATATTTTTTGAAGGTTGCATCTCTGTTTGATGATGGAAGGACTGGAGCTAGACGTGAACTATTGTAAAATGCAGCAAAGAATTTAAAGTAGTCAATGTACTTTGGTAAATAGATATGAGCAAGCATTTATTCAGCAAATATTGCCCACACTCCAGAAACACCTGCGTGATTATGATCACACTTAACAACAACAACATATTAATTTCGTTCTATCATAAATTAAATGTAAAATTATATGTTGAGTTATATATGAATGTAAAAGTCATTTTGTAATGGGTTAGAGAGAACGAGAGCCCAAGTCTCTGGAGAGAAAATGGTGGAGAAAATTTTGGTGGGTGCCTGAAAACATCATATTAATTTCGCTTTCTCATTAATTAAATGTAAAATTGTATGTTGAGTTATATATTAATGTAAAAGTCATTTTGTAATGGGTTAGAGAGAACGAGAGCCCAAGTCTCTAGAGAGAAAATGGTGGAGCAAATTTTGGTGGGTGCCTGAAAACATCATATTAATTTCGCTTTCTCATGAATTAAATGTAAAATTGTATGTTGAGTTATATATGAATGTAAAAGTCATTTTGTAATGGGTTAGAGAGAAGGAGAGCCCAAGTCTCTCCGGGGAGAAAATGGTGGAGCAAATTTTGTGGGTGCGTGAAAACAACAGTTATAGTGTTTAATGTGTGTTATTTGTGTGAAATTTTAATTTTTACTTAGTAAATGACTGAAAACAACAGTTACAGTGTTGATTGTGTGTTATTTGTGTGAAATTTGAATTTTTACTTAGTAAATGAGCCGAAGCCTCATGTGAATGTATTTTCATGTTTTAGAATATAATACTAAGTCTTTATTATGTTGCTCCAAACCTACTTTGTCATTTTTTCCGTGAGTAAATATTATTTATAAGTCTCTGAAATAGCTCTACCGTGCACCAAATCCAAGTATGTGAAATATCTTCATGGAAATCAGCGCAACTTTGGTGAAAGTCAAAGAGCCCTGCTCCTCCGTGGAAATTAAATTTACTAAATATTTCTAACATGGTATCAGAGCGGACAAGTGCTTTTACTAACAGTGAAAATTGTTTTGAGGGCGGATTGTTTTATAGCATATTTACGAGTAGGGAGAAAGTTTTTTCTACCCTCAAACATGGCAACAAAAAGTTTTTACTAACAGTGAAAATTGTTTTGAGGGCGGATTGTTTTTTAGCATATTTACGAGTAGGGAGAAAGTTTTTCCTACCCTCAGAAATGGCAACATGAAGCACAAACTTGACTAATCCTCAAATACCTCACTTTAATAGCAAATATTATGATTATTGGGCTATTGCAATGAATACCTTGTCTTTTTCTCAAGACATTTGAGATTTGATGGAGAATGGTTTTCAAGAACTAGTAGATGCAGCATCATACAATGCCTTATCTCAACAAGAAAATGATTTATTAAAGGACAACAGGAGGAAGGATTCAAAAACCCTGTTTTATATTTTACAAGCAGTTCATGAAAGTATTTTCCTAAGGGTTGCAGCAACAATGAAGTCCAAGCAAGTATATGACACCCTCCAGACAGCCTACCAAGGCATGACAAAAGTCAATACAACAAAGCTGGAAATGTTGAGTAGAGATTTTGAAACACTTTGTATGAAAGAGTCTGAGAATATAGACTTGTTTTTTACACATGTAAGTGGGTTGGTTACTCAAATCAGGTCTCATGGTGAGACACTCGAGGAAAAAAGAATAGTTGAAAAAGTTTTGAGAAGTTTGCCAACAAGGTTTAAAGCCATTGTTGTGGCCATGGAAGAGACAAAGGATCTCTCACTGATTTCTCACGAACATAGACTGAATAGAGAAGCAAGCTCCTAATTGGAGCATGCCTTCACGACACAAGTATCATTTAGTCAAGGACGAGGCAGAGGAAGATCATATGCTAGAGGAAGAGGAAGAAGCCCACACAGAGGTGGATGAAGTAGCCCTTCAAGCTCAAATGGAAGAGGCAGCAATCAAAATCCAAGTCAAGGCCCCAACGAAAACCAAGAACGAGGTCAGAGGTATGATAAATCTCAAGTTTAATGTCATTATGCAAATGAATGTAGAAAGAAGAAATATGACATTAGTAACAAACCAAGTGAATATTTCACAAGAGAAAATCATAGCCATGATAGCATGTGTTTAGCTTCTAATGTAGCACAAGAAAAATAAAGTGATATATGGTATCTAGATTCAGGGTGTAGCAACCACATGACAGGAAACATAGAAATGTTTTCTGATCTAGATGAAAGTGTGAAATTTGAAGTGAAATTAGGGACTAATAACAAAGTCTTTGTCATGGGAAAAGGAAGATTTAATATCTTAACAAAGAAGGGCGAGAAGAAATACATCTCAGATGTTTACTTTGTCCCCATTCTGAAACATAATCTCATGAGCGTTGGACGGCTCATGTAGAAAGGCAACAATGTCTTATTCAAAAATGATGTGTGCACAATTTTGGATAGGCCTCCAAGTAGACAACTAATTGCACAGATTCAGATGACAAACAATAGAATGTTTCCCCTAAAAATAATATCAAATTTGCATAAATAAGGTGCACAAGCACAACTATTTATGAACTCACAAGAAGATGGAAGGAAAGAAGCAGTTGTCACACGAGTAAACTTTCAAGTAGAGGTAAAAGATCAAAACTAGTTATGGCACTTGAGATTTGGACATCTCAGCTTTGGAGGTTTGAATTTACTGCATAAGAAAGACATGGTGAAGGGTTTACCACTCATATAAAAACCAAACAACATATGTGAAGGATGTATCTTGGGCAAGAAATATAGAGAGACATTTACAGCAGGAAAGTTAGTGAGGGCAAAGGAACCTTTGGAAGTTGTCCACTCATATCTATGTGGACCAATGCACACACCATCAATTGGTGGTAGCCACTATGTATTGACCTTCATAGATGACTACATAAGGAAGACATGGGTCTTTATCCTAAAATAGAAAATTGAAGTATTTGAATGCTTTCGCCAATATAAGGCTCTTGTTGAAAAGCAAAGTGGACACTACATCAAAGTTCTTAAGACTGACAAAGGTGAATAATACATCTCAAATGACTTCCTTCGATTTTGCAAGGAGCATGGAATTCACAAGAAATTTACAAGATATACACCATAGCAAAATGGTGTGGCAGAAAGGAAGAATATGACCATTATGGAGATGGCAAGGAGTATGTTGAAGGCAAAGCATTTTCCAAATGACTATTTGGCTAAAGTTGTCACTTGTGCAACATATATCTTGAATAAATGTCCAACCAAAAGTGTCCAGAACATTGTTGCTGAAGAGACATGGAGTGGAAGAAAACAAAATGTTACTCACATGAGAGTTTTTGGATGCGTGGCGTATGAAAATGTCCCGGATGAGTTAAAGAAGAAGTTGCACAATAAGGGGGAGAAATTTATATTTGTTGGATATAGTGATGAATCCAAGGCATACAAGCTCTACAATCCATCAACCAAGAAGGTCATAATCAGCATAGATATGCAGCTCATAGAAGAGGAAGCATGGGATGGAAGTTTAGAGAAGAAAATCAATGTCAAAGCATGTATATCACATGAGGATAGAGAGGAACTAACAACATCAAGTAATTCCTCAACACTAACTCCCTCTACTCCTATTCAAGTACAACAAAGTAGGCAGCATGCAATGCCATCAACAAATAATAGGATAGTTTCATGCAGCCAAGCATGTGCTTCTCCAAGCACACTGCGAAGCGCGACACCAAGTGACATGTCAAGCCCA
The DNA here is from genome assembly GCA_000404065.3 of Pinus taeda. Classification (NCBI taxonomy): domain Eukaryota; kingdom Viridiplantae; phylum Streptophyta; class Pinopsida; order Pinales; family Pinaceae; genus Pinus; species Pinus taeda. The sequence continues at coordinate 166,282 of APFE031680760.1, forward strand.
TCTTCAAAAAGCATAAGAAGACCAAAATTCAAAATTTTAAATGAAATTTATGAGCAAGATGAAGTTGATAGTAGCGTAGGTCTGAATTCCTTATTTGCATTATTTTGTTATGTATATGATCCAATCCGCTTTGAAGATGAAGTCAAAGAAGAAAGGTGGGTTGCGACAATGGAGGAAGAAATAGAAGCAATAGAAAGGAATGAAACATGGGAGTTGGCGAGCCTTCTGAAAGGAAAACATGTCATTGGAGTGAAGTGGGTCAATAAGACCAAAAGCAACATTGAGGGAAAGATTGAAAGGCACAAAGAAAGGCTAGTTGTCAAAGGATACAAGCAGCAACATGGAAGAGATTACACGGAGACGTTCGCACCAGTCACGCAAATAGATACAGTGCGCGCAGTTGTGGTGATCATCGCGCAACACAAATGGAGAGTGTATCAAATGGACATAAATCAATGTTTTTAAATGGAGTGCTGAAACAGTAAGTGTAAGTTGCACAACTACCTAATTACGAGATTGAAGGCCAAGAATACAAAGTATACTGGTTGAGGAAAGCTCTTTATGGGTTGAAGCAAGCACCACACGCATGGTATAACAGGGTAGATGCTTACTTGTTGGACAATGGTTTTGACAAATGTGACGGTAAGCCTACTCTCTACATCAAAGAGAGTGAAGGTAAGATTCTCATTGTCGTCTTATATGTAGATGATTTGATTTTTATAAGCAGTGATGATTTCCTCATCGCTGATTTCATACAATTCATGAAGAGTGAATTTGAAATGACTGACTTGGGATTGTTAAGATATTTTTTGGGCATAGAAGTGAAGAAAACATAAAATGAAATTTTTATCTCTTAAGCAAAGTATGTGGCAGAAATTTTGGAGGGGTTTAAAATGTAGAACAATAAGTCCACACCAACTCCAATTGTCATAGGGTTGAATTTGAGCAAAGAAGATTGCAGCAGTAATGTCAATCCAACATTATACAAAAGTATGATAGACAGCATGATGTATTTGACTATCACTAGGCTGGATATAATGTATGCAGTAAGTTTGGTGTCAAGGTTCATGGAGACACCCAAGGACACACATTGGCAAAGCAGCGAAAAGGATTTTGAGGTAGGTCAATGGGACAAAACAATATGGTGTCTTGTACACAACAAAAAGTGATTTCAGGTTGGTTGGTTACACTAATACTGATTGGGCAGGCAGTGTCGATGAAAGAAAGAGCACATCAAGATATGTTTTTCATTTGGGTTCAAGAGCCATTTCATGGGCCTCCAAGAAGCAACTAATAGTTTCACTGTCAACAACAGAAGTTGAATATGTCGTAGCAACAACAGCAATGTGTCAGAATAATTGGATGAGAAGGATGTTGAGGGATCTTCATCATAACCAAGAGGGTGCGACAACTATTCTCTTTGACAACACCTCAGCAATTGCATTGTCAAAGAATTATGTATTCCATAAGAGGACCAAGCATATTGATGCTAAAGATCATTTTATTAGAGAGTTGATTAACAATGATGAAATTGTGTTGCAGCACTACAGGTCATAGGAAAAATTTGCTAACATCTTCACAAAGCCATTGGCATGTGAAAGTTTTGTTTATCTCAGAAACTATTTGGGAATTGTAAATGCTGGCAATTGTGATTAAGGGGGAGTGTTGGAAATAATAATCCCAACCACTGCAATAAACAGCTTGTGTCACATGTATTATTTGCAAGTCGCGTCTTTGTTTGAAGATGGAAGGATTGAAGCCAAGCATGAACCATTATGAAACAACAACATCATGTATTAATTTCGCTCTGTCATGAATTAAATGTAAAATTGTATGTTGAGTTATATGTGAATGTAAAATTCATTTTGTAATGGGTTAGAGAATTAAATGTAAAATTGTATGTTGGGTTATATATGAATGTAAAATTCAATTTGTAATGGGTTAGAGAGTAAGAGGTTAGAGAGAAAGAGAGTGCAAGTCTCTAGGGAGAATATGGTGGAGCAAATTTTGGTGGGCGCGTGAAAAGAACAGTTACAGTATTTTACTATGTGTTATTCTCCGTGAAATTTTAGTTTTTACTTAGTGAATGAGCCGCAGCCTCATGTGAATGTATTTTCATGTTTTACAATATAATACTAATTTTTTATTGTGTTGCTCCAAACATACTTTGTCATTTTGGCAGTGAATAGATATTATTCATAAGTCTCTCAAATAGCTTTGTGGTGCTCAAAGTCCAAGTTTGTGAAATAGCTTCGTGGTGAGTGAAGTTAGTTGGGCAAGAATAGATATTATTCATAAGTCTCTCAAATAGCTTTGTGGTGCTCAAAGTCCAAGTTTGTGAAATAGCTTCGTGGTGAGTGAAGTTAGTTGGGCAAAAAAAGCTCTGTAGTGCGTGAAGCTAGCTTCACGAAAATCAAAGACCTCCGCCCCTTCACGAAAATTAAATTTACTAAATATTTCTAACAGAGTAACGTGATATATATATAATATATATATATATATAGTATATATATATAATCAAACTCATTTGTTGCACTTGGGGATATATGTCCCTAGTTCTCAAGGAATCTCCTAGCTCTATTACTTTTGTCTATTTAGCCAACACATTTCGGATTTGCTATTTCGATGGGGCATGAGCTAGAGGACGTTGTGGAGTTTTTTTTCATATTAATCTTGCTACAATCTACAATTTTAGATATTTTGGAGGTATAGGGGACCATTGTAGGGTTGAAATTCTCGCTTTACAGGGTGTGTTACAAGTGGTTATGTGGCTCAGCATTGATAAGATTTTGGTGGTAGGAGACCCTCCACAATGAAATGGATTAAAAAAAATGACTTGGAGGTCCCCTCTCTTTGCAACAGATGTAGAGGGTTCAAGTTTTAAAGTCTCTCTTTTATGAGATATCCTTCCAATGTATCTAAAAAACAAAACTCTAAAACCAATGATTTCTCTAAAAGTGTTATGTCTAGCATATGCATTTTGAGTTGGCAAATGCCTTTTAACCTGGTTGTGGAGAGAGCCATTAGAAGTCATGGTTCTTTTGAGATCTTCTAAACTTAAACTTAGATGACAGTCTTCAATAATCCAAGCCCTCAAGAGGAAAATCATGAATAATATAATCTCACTACTGAGAGTGGCTGTATTGACATCATAACCTTTGCTTCTAATAGAATCCAAACCCTAATTTCAAAGAATGCAAAAAAAATCAAGCAAATAATATTACATTTTTTAAGAAGAGTAACGTGATAGTCATATATATATATATAGATACATGATCAAACTCGTTCCTCTCTTAGCATTATTTCACACTTCCATGATATAGGTTCCTGGTTTGAAGGAATCTCTTGGCTCTATTACTTTTGTCTACTTAGCCAACACATTTTGGATGTGCTATTTCGATGCGACGTGAGCTGGAGGGCGAGACCATTGTGGAGTTTTTTTTAATATTAATCGTGCTACAATCTATATTTTTAGATGGTTTGGAGGTATAGGGGATAATTGTAGGGCTGAAATGTTGGTTTTATGGGCTGCTTTACAAGTGGGTATGAGGCGTAGTATTGACAAGATTTCGGTGATTGGGGACTCTCGTCATGATTAGATGGATTCAAGAAAGAAATGACTTGGAGGTCCCCTCTCTTTACAATTGGATGCAAAGTCTTTCCTTTCTGAGATATCCTTCCCACATGTCTATAGAAAACAAACGGCATATGCAATTTGAGCAGGCATATGCATTTTGAGCGGGCAATGCATTTTGGCATATGCATTTTGAGCGGGCATATGAATTTTGACCTGGTTGCAGAGAGAGCCATTAGAAGTCAAAGTTCTTTTGAGATCTTCTAAGTCCTTCTGCTTCTCCATTGGTGCTTCTGTGGTATTTCTTGGTTCTTGCCCTATTTTGCTATTGATTTTTGTACTTATAATCTCTATGTGCTCAAAAATTTTGTTATGTGTTTAAGCTATATATGAATTTTTTTGATAACCATGTCTGACTTTACAAGATTTTTTGAAATATAGCTACAATGCATTTTTTTGGCCAGCTATAACAACAATTTTCTTGTGTTGATGTTGGATATAGTCTAATTTGTTCAGGATTTATACTCATGTACAACATTCTTTTTACTAAAAAATGTACTGCTTTTTTCTTATGAACGAAAAAACATGATCAAACTCGTCATCTACCTAAAATAATTAAGAAAGCATGCCTAATGATCCCCACAGGTTGCATAATAGATTTCTTTTCGTGCTGTGTGAAGGAAATAAATACCAGATAAAACATAAATATATCTTAAATTTTTTCCCATGAAAGTATGGATTTTATATTCAAACTCACGAAACATGGAAGAAATTTGAAAAATAATTTCGCGTATTGAAACTTGGATGTATATCTTAAAGTAGTCTGAATTATCTGTTTACTTGAAAGTTCATCTAAAAATTAAATGCATTACATTTTCAATCTCTCACCCGAAAAAAATAAAAATAAAAAATAAAATAAAAATGTCACTTTCTTCATAAAAATAATGCAGTTCTACGCTCAGGATCACAACCAAAGAGAGCATCCAAAGAGCGTAAATCCAGTGAAAATTGTGACTTTTCATCAGGTAGGATATTGTCAAAGGTTCACCTTATATATTGCGATAGTGTAAAAGGTTTATCCCAATTTACTATGTTGTGTAACATGGCCTTCCTTCTACCATTAATGCAGAAACAAGCCATGAAAACAAAAATGTGCAGAGTCTCTACAGATTTCATTATTTCCAACTGTAATGAATGCAACAATAAAAATATATGTAGTGCAAGACATTAGGGTGCAATTATAGGAAATAAGGCAGAAAACATTCTCAAGGGTGTAATTATAGGATATAAGGTAGAAAACATTGTCAATGAGTTCCAGTGCACCTTACCGCTTAAGGTGTATATATATAGCTTTCATCCCTTGAATTGAATAAAAGTCGGAGTAAAGATAGTAAGATGAAACTCAAAATATGCCAGAAAATCAGGACAAAAGACAAATAGTCGGTATTACTATGCAAATTATTACTTGATTAAAGTATGTTATTTAGCTAGAAAAGATACAATTCTCAACTTATTTTACAGCATTTAAAAGCGTGGAAATATTAACATATTTTAGATGAGTAAAATGTTTTGAATTTATAATGTATGAACGCTTTGTCAAGAGATTTATG
>APFE031680760.1:176763-248294 GCA_000404065.3 Pinus taeda
AGTTGTTTCTTTCTCTGGCTACAAGTATTTCTTAACTTTCATTGATGATTTCTCGAGACGCACTTGGGTATATTTCTTAAAACTCAAGAGTGAAGTATTTAACAAATTCTTGGCCTTTAAGGCCTTCGTTGAAAAACAATCTAGACAACAAATTCTTAAGCTAAGATCAGATAATGGCGGAGAATATGTTAAAAATGACTTCATCAACTTTTGCGCAGAGCATGGAATCCAAATGCAACATACTATTCCATATACTCCACAACAAAATGGTGTAGCTGAAAGGAAGAATCGCACCTTAAAGGAAATGGCCAATTGTATGCTTCAATCTAAAGAACTTAGTCTTAACTATCGGGCAGAAGCAATTAACTGTGCAAATTACTTACTAAATCGCACTCCTACTAAGCCTTTAAAGAATATCACTCCAGAAGAAGCATGGAGCTCTATTAAACCAGATGTGAGTCACTTTCGTGTTTTTGGAAGTGAGGCATGGGCCCATATTCCAGATGACAAACGTAAAGCTTTAGAACCTAAGAGTGAAAAATTTATCTTTGTTGGATATTCTGAAGATGTCAAAGGATATAGACTTATTCCATTTAAGTCCAAAAATGTTAGAAGAGATGTAAAGTTTGATGAAAATAAATCGGCCTACGAGCCTAGTTTGGCGCATGTGCCACCTCTCTCTATCTCTTCTACTTTTGAACGTATTTCTTCTTCAGATGATAAAAGTGAGGATGAAAATCCTCCCCCACCTTCTCAGGAGCCTCCTTCAGCTCCTTCACTTCCAAAATGGGTCTAAGCTACTCGAGATGCAGCAGGTGATCTTGTCGGTGATCCTACAGATCAGTGTCGTACCCATTCTCAGTTTGAAAGAGCCTCTTCTTTACTGGCTCAAGTTCCAGCAAATTATGATCTTGACACCTTTCCAGAAGCTTCAGGCCATCCAGATTGGGACGCAGCTATGAATGAAGAATATCGTTCATTATTGGAAAACGATACATGGGATCTTGTTCCTCTACCAGAGGGATGAAAACTTGTTAGAAGCAAATTGGTTTACAGAACCAAGTATGGACCAGATGGGAAAGTTGATAAACATAAAGCTCGACTTGTTGCCAATGGCTTTTAACAAGTTGAGGGCATTTATTATACTGAAATGTTCTCCCCTGTTGCCAAAATGAACTCTATCCGCCTTGTTCTTTCCCTTGCTGCCTCCTTTAAATGGGAAGTCCATCAGATGGATGTTAAATCCGCCTTCTTGCATGGGGACTTGCATGAATAAATCTACATGGAACAACCTATTGGGTTTATACAAACAGACTCCAGCCTTGTATGTCACCTTAAGAAATCCCTTTATGGTCTCAAGCAAGCTCCTCGGGCTTGGTATGCCAAAATGGATAGCTTTCTCTTCGAATCTGGCTTTTCTAGGTGTCATTCTGACAATACTGTCTACACCAAGAAAATGGGCAAGTCTCTTCTCATTCTTGTTCTTTATGTTGATGATCTTATCCTCACTGGTAGTGATGCCAACCTTATTAACCATGTGAAGTCCAACCTTAAAAAGAAGTTTGAAATGACGGACTTAGGACACTTACATTATTTTCTCGGTCTTCAAGTCTTGCAATCCAAGGAAGGTATTTTCCTCTCCCAATCTAAGTATGCCAGTGATCTTCTATGCTTTTTTCACATGGAAGATTGTAAGCCAGCTCCTTCTCCTTTCAGTCTAGGGTAAAACTTTCAGTCACTTGTACTTCCCCTGAAGTTGATGCTACCTTATACCATCAACTTGTAGGAAAACTTTTGTATCTAACCCATACTCGTCCTGACCTTTCCTTTTCTGTTGGTCTTGTTGCTCGGTTTATGCAAACCCCACGTGAAAGTCATTGGAAAGAAGCTAAAAGAATACTTCGTTATGTTCGAGGTACAGTTCAGTTTGGCATTCATTACAGTGCTGAAGCATCTCCTCTATTGGTTTGTTTCACTGATTCCGATTGGGCTGGTGACCCTGATGATCAGAAGTCTACTGCCCGTTATGTGTTCACTCTTGGTTCAGGAACTATTACATGGGCTTGCAAGAAACAAGCTATCATTTCTGTTTCTTCAGCAGAAGCAGAGTATCGTGGTGCCGTAGAAGCTAGTAAAGAAGCCTTATTGCTTCGTCAGATCCTATCAGAGTTTGGCTTTCAGCAGCAGCATCCGACTACACTTTGGTGTGATAACCAAAGTTCCATTTAGCTTTGCAAAGATCCAGTTCAGCATCAGCGTAGAAAACACATTGAACTACACATGCACTTCATCAGAAAGCTCATTCGTGACCATGTTCTTGAAGTGCAATATTGTTCAACAGATGATCAAGTTGCAAACATCTTTATAAAGGCTCTCACAGAGGAGAAGTTTACTAAACTTCGATTTATGGTTGGAGTTCAGGAAGTTGTCACTAAGGGGGGATAGGCTCTAGTGCCTCATTCCTTCTCCTTTTGTGTCATATTTTTAAATCCTTTAATCCTATCCCAAGTTGTTCTTAAGGGGGGATGTTAGGATATTCCGACACATAGGAATAGTTAAGTATAACTTGTTCTAGTATAGAGTTAGGTAAAGTGTGTTTCTTTACTATGTGCATTTGTAACTTACAATCCGACAGTCACGATATGTAGTGATCTGATGGTTCATTCTCTCCTTAGTATTACCGACACTTGATCCGTGGCTTGACACCCGATTGGGTCATTTGTAGGTTAACCCTGCATGAGAGAAGCTTATGTAAATTTTCATTCTTTTATTAATAAATTGCCTGTAGTGGCCACATTGACACAGGCCGTGGACTGTTTCCCTCTTTTAGGGTTTTAACCACGTCAAAATATTGGTGTATTGATCTGTGATCTATTTGTGAGCAGTGTCCTTTTGGTGTTCTGTCTGAGGAACTTACCCTGTAAATTCCTACACTTTGACTGTGTCAGGTTCCAATATGATTTTTCCTTCCTCATCAAGTTCTGGCAATATTGTTTGAACTGGAACCTTGTCACCTATAACCTTCTTTAAACATGAAACATGGAAAATTGGGTGCACTTGGGAAGCTGCAGGAACCTCCAATTTGTATGCCATAGTACCTATTTGTTCCAACACCTTATATGAACCATAATACTTTGGTGATAATTTATTATCCTTCTTAGCTTGCTTGAGGAACATTTGGTTATATGGTTGTAGCCATAGGAATTCCCAATCACCTACATCAAAATTTATTTCGTTGTGATGTTGATTTGTCTACTGTTTCATTCTATTCTGCGCCAAGGTGAGGTTATCCTTTAAGAGTTGGAGAACTTGTTGTTGATGCTTGATGTCATCTTCTACAGCTTGAACCTTATAATTTTCTCTTAAGTATGATGTGATGGATGGTGGATAATATCCATAAAGTGCCATAAATGGGGTCATTTTTGTTGCAGTATGGATGGAAGTGTTATACCACCATTTAGCCATAGGAAACCATTTGACCCATTGTGTCTATTTATCACATACAAAGAAATGAAGATATCCTTGCAAACATTTGTTTACTATCTTATTTTTCCCATCAGATTGAGGATGATAAGATGAGCTATGAGCTAACTGAGTACCAAGACAAGAAAATAATTCTGTCTAAAAATTTCCAGTGAAAATGGGATCTTTGTCACCTACAATAATCTTTGGGTTTCCATGTAGCTTTTGAATTGTTTACATAAATGCAGTAGAAGCTGTACTCACTCTAAATGGATGAGATAATGCACAAAAGTGTGCATACTTGGTAACTCTTTCAACTACCACCATGATAAAACTCTTTCCTTTGGACTTGGGCAAACCTTTGATAAAATCCATTCAAACCTCCTCCCAACATTGGCTTGGAATCGATAAAGGTTTTAATAATCCTATTGTTTCAACTTTATTTTTTTGGAAAACCATGTGGTAGATTTTTAGAAATCTTGAGTGCCCTCCTAAGGGAGAGGTGTGAAATTCCCTAAGTATATTTTGTTTGAGTTAGGAATTCTTACATAGGCATAACCAATCCTTGTACTATAACGAATCATTTTTCCACATCCTCATCCTTTCTTGAGAGTGCATCTGCCACAACATTTTGCTTCCCTTTATTGTAGATGATTTCAAAGTCATAGCCCAACATCTTTGTGACCCATTTTTGCTACTCTTCTAAAGATAACATTTGTTCTAAAAAGTACTTAAGGCTATCATGGTATGTTTTTACCTTGAAGTGTCTTCCCATTAGGTAGGGTCGCCATTTCTTAAGTCCATGTAGTATTTCTAGCATTTCATTCTCATAAATAGCTTTGTGTAAATAATTTCCTTTGATTGGATGACTTTCTTGCATTAAAGAAACACTAGTTCCATTTCTTGAGGCATCGCATTCCACAATAAAGGTCTTTGTGAAGTCCGGTGTAGCTGAGACTGGTGCTCGGCACATTGCCTCTTTAAGATGTTCAAAGGCCTTTATTACTTTTAGAGTCCATGAGAATGCAACTTTCTTCAATAATGATGTTAGAGGTGTTGTTATTCTCCCATAATTCTTAGCAAACTTGCGATAATACCCTGTCAACCCGAGAAATCCTCGTAGATGCTTTATGGATGTGGGGATTTTCCATTCCTTAATGGTTTTAATTTTTCTAGGTTCTACCTTAACACCTTCATGAGATACAATATGACCCAGATATTCTACCTCTTGTACTCCAAAGAAAAATTTGGAATTTTTTGCATATAATTGCTTCTCCTTCAATAGTTTGAGCATCATGTCAACATGTTGGACATGATCCTTCCAAGACTTGTTGTTGATTAGTATATCATCAAAAAATACTAACACAAATCCTCTAAGTAAGGGTTTGAAAATGGAATTCATCAAACCTTGAAATGTAGAAGGTGCATTAGTAAGGCCAAAACGCATGACAAAAAATTCATAATGACCCTCATGAGTTCTAAATGTTGTTTTTGGAATGTATTCAATCTTCATTCTGATTTGATGATATCCTGAACGAAGATCCAACTTGGTGAAGTAAACGGATCCATGCAATTCATCTAATAATTCATCAATGATTGGAATGGGAAATTTATCTTTAACGGTGATCTCGTTGAGCTCCCTATAATCTGGACACATGCACCATGATCCATCCTTCTTGTGAACTAATACTACTGGAGCAAAGAAAGAACATTGACTAGGTTGAATTATACTAGCCTCTAGCATTTATGCAACCATATGTTTAATTTCACTCTTTTGGACATAGGGATATTTCTAAGGCCTGATGTTTGGAGGAACACTTCCTGGAATCAAATTGATAGTGTGATCATGATCATGAATAGGTGGGAGGCCTTTGGGTGTCTCAAGTACCTTGGAATGATTGTCCAAGACTTTTTGGAGATCTGGAGAAATGGATGATTTCAATGTGGGAACCTCTAGTGAACATCATTGTGCAATTATGCCCCATTGTTGTTTCTTTAGAAGCTTTGTCATTCTGTTAGAGCTGATTATCTTTCCTAGTTTCCCTGTGATACCCATTAATTCAACTTCCTTTCCTTCTGTAGAGAATTTCACGAAAAGTTCTTGAGAATTAAAATCTATTGTACCCAAGGATTGTAGCCATGGGACTCCTAGTACAACATCAACACCAAGTATTGTAATGGAAAGCATTGGGCTATTCAATAGATATTCTCCCATGGATAGCTTGATATTATGGCACTTTCTTGAGCAATTTATGGTTCCTCCACTTGCAACCATCACTTGACACTCTGGTGCTAGAAATAGAAAGAAATTCAATTCCTTGGCTATCTTACAATGAATGAAATTACGGGTACTTCCTGAATCAATCAATACAATTACATTTTTCTTCTTGATATGCACTTCTATCTTGATAGTTTGAGGAGTGGTAATTCTAGCCAATGCATTACAAGATATGGTCAGATTCATTTCTTCTTCTTCTAGGGTTTGTTCTTGGTGTATATCCTCTTCTTTTGATGTTTCTTGTTCCTTTTCTTCCTCCTCTTCACAATGTATATAAAATATTTTTTTCTCGACACACTTATGACCTTTAATGTATTTTCTATCACAACTATAACAAAGCCCTTTTTCTCTTTTTTCTTCCAATTGTTGTGGTGTCAACCCTGTAGGTTGTGGATGGCTAGGGGCAGCAACACTTCCATCTTTATGATTGTTAGTGGTAGGATTTCTTATTTTCATAATTTTTCTTTCCATTTTTTTTTGCCAACCCGAATGCCTTCTCGAATGAATCTAGTTCCCAAAGGTGAACTTCATGTTGGATGTCTTCTTTTAAAGTCCCTATGAACACATCAATCCTATGCTCCTCTGTAATATCTTTTACCCTTATATTGAATTTTTGGAAGTCCTCAATATGCTCCATCATTGAACCCTTTTGTTTGAGATTTATCAATTGGCTAAAAAAAATGTTGCTTTTGTATCCTCATAATGTGTTATCATTTCATGCGTAAAAATAGCCCAAGTGACAATTTTTTTATGAGATAAAAGTCATCGATACCATACAAACCGATTTGGTTCCAAATATAAAGTTGTAATACGTACCTTTTGTGTGTTTTGCGCATTACGGAAATCAAAAAACTGCTCCATCTATAGTATCCATGTTCTGGGATCCTTGCCATCAAACTTCTTCATATCAATCTTTGGAACATGATAGTTCTTTGATCCAACATTAGAGTCTATGAAATCATGATTAACATTTATTTTGTTCTCATCATGAGTTTCCTTTACTACCCTTTCGCCATTAGTAAGCATTTCTTGTAGAAATTTTGTCAAATCTGTCTTCAAATATTCCATGCTTGTCTCATAATCTGTCTTCAAAGCATCCATCTTAACTTCCATGCCATCCATCTTAACTTCCACACCATTCATCTTAGCTTCTACTCCTTTCTTTAAACCATCCATCTTAGCTTCCATGACTTTCTTTAAACCAACCTTATTAGCTTCTACGTCTTTAAACCATCCGTCTTATTTTCTGTTACTTTTTGTGCGAGTGAAATTTGTTGCACTTGGTCTTGTAGTTTTAATATATCATGTTGCATTTCTTCCTCTTATTCATGAGTATTGATAGAGCTTTCAGGTTGCTTACTAGGTGTTTCCATTTTCTTTCTCTGGGACATCAATTACCGATTATAATGCTTCACTATGCCCTTTGAATTCCTTCAAACTAATTTTTCCAACCAAGCTTATGCAAAAATTTAAAAAAACTACACACCTTTTGTCACTTTGTAGGAGCTTGATATTGAATCTGATGTATCTATATAATTTTGAATCTCCCAGGTTTGAAATTTCTTCCTGCAGTAACCCACTGAGTAATATTTCTAACCCTGTAAGTTTGATCAAGATTGGATTCTCTGATGAAGAGTTATGCCAAATCTCCCATGATGACTTGTGTATAGACTTGTTCCATAGATTGAAATTGTATGATGTGTCGTGGGTCACTATTTCAACTTTAGGCTTTGAAAATAGTACCCAAAAGACTACAGCCTATCCTGTTTCTGCAACTTCTTATGAAAATTCAATCTAATGCTGAGAGAGAAAGTTATGACAATTTTCCCAAGGTGACATGTTTGGAATTTAATTCAGGGGTCTGCAAAAACCCTAATTTCCTCATATTATATCTCTGAAAATATAGTGAGACATGATTTGAAATTTGGAGTTGAGCTTCAGAACAATTTCTTTGCCAATGGGTTTTTTCTGTTAGCTTCTGGAACTTTGTAGAGAAAGCGTTATAGTGAACATTCCACGAGACCTGTTTTAGATGAACTTTTGGAGCTTTCAAAAACCCTAACGTCCTCAGATAATATCTCTAAAACTATAGCGAGACAAGATATGAAATTTGGACCCGAGGTTCAATAATATTTTGTCTCAAATGGGTTTTTTATTTTTCTTTTGAAATGTCACAGAAAAAAGGTTATAGCGAAAATTCCACGATGACCTGTTTGGAGCAGTGAAACCCTAGAATCCAAACCTATAATACCAAATGTTATGAAACCAGCTCACAAAAAAATAGAAAAGATAGATCAACGCATTAGAATTCAACCTCTTCGAGGGGGAAACCTCATTTACATTATACAAATGAACAATTCTTGGATGATACAAATGACAAAACCTCCTTTCTATACATAAGAATCTAAGGGGTCACAATATAACCAAGTCGACCTTACAATAATAATATAAAGGCACAAAAATAACAATAGTGGGATTCTATCGAGCACAATAATAACAATAATGGATACAATGACAATAGTAATGGGGGGATCACTAGTATTATAGGGACCTAACATAGAATCATTAAATTCGCTAATTTGTGATTAAGATTGTATAAATTTGGATTAATCACCACCTGTATCACTCCTTTTTCCATCTCTTTCTATGCTTTTTACTATTAAAGGCCCTAAAGTGGTCAGTATTGGGGCTACACGGCTAATCCAACACAATGCCTTCTCACTATTATCTGATTCAATCCATTATGAATCAGACCTCCCTTGTTTGGATGTGATTTTTCCCCAAAAGTTAAACAATTCTAAGACTTCAATGCCTACTCAATGTCTGGCTATGGTGCCAATTTTAATTGGGTCTCTCAACTCTAATATATGACTAGGGTCTTACTCAACCTTCATTCCTATCTTTTCTTTGGGTTTTTTTTTTCTATGTTGAAGTTGTATGCTGTTGCTGAATATCTCATTAACCTTTTTATCTGTTTCTTATTAACTTTTCTAGGTCTCCACATTTTTTCCTTCAAATTATGTTGGTCACAGTTAAATAGTTACTTGGTGTCCGTGACAACAAAATATCACACTTCTAGATATAATGTCCAAAATCTCAAGTGTGAGATTCACTACATATCAGAGGGGGATACCATCACCTCACCAACCTTCTTCTCACTTTTAGTCATCTTTCCTCTAGATCAAGGAGAATTCTCCTTGTAGATCATAGAAATCTAATGTACTAGTCAAGCCAAGTCAAGAGCTCTCCAAGGCATCTACTTCACACTTCATGGATCAAAGGATCTGATTAATTTGGGTTATGTGGTAGATAGGATTTCTAGGCTTATTTAGGGTGATTAGAGTTTGGATTCAATGGAAATGTCCCCAAACATTCTCAACCATAAGATTCTGTAGAGAGTAGAACCATAGAAAAACAATGTCAATGACGTGCAAAAGGTATAAGGTGATATAGAATGAATGATCAATGCCTTAGCTTATCAATGAAATTTTGGGCATATAAATTGAGTGGGAAAAGTTTCCAAGATAGATGGTGCATTATATTCATAAGAAAATGTTGTGAACTGAGGGCGCTAAATGAATGTCTCCAACCTTGTCAATCATGAATCTAGGGCAAAAAGAATAGGAGAGCTAAATAGAGGTCTCCTACCCTTGTTAACCTAGGAGACCCAATTTTTGAGATAAATGAAAAGAGAGAGACACAAGTAAAGGTCTCTTACTAATTAAACCTTTTTACTATTAAATCCAAGACACTATTTATTTCTTATAAATTTTTCACAAGTAACCCCTAATCTCCTCCACATGGACATGCATGTCCATTTCCAAATAAACCATAGGTAAATATCTCACGATTGTTATGTATTTCCTTGGAAAACGAATAGGCTTTTCACCCATGTAGAGTCACCAAGTGATCTTGTAGGTTGGCCCAACCTTCTTGTATTCAAGGTCACTTAAGAAAATACGGAAAAGTTGGCTCCAATTAAATCATAATGTAGATCCCTATATGTCAGTCCCATGTCCATTATAGGTAATCCAATCAAGTATTGTTCCATGTTCAAATGTGTGTGAATATTTTCTCCAACGAAAAAAAGTTATAATGTTATTAAGATATTGAATTATATATAGTAGAATCTAGATGTCATGCATACTATTTTGCTGGTATAGCCCCCCCCCCATGATTCTTGGAATGCTAGAATCAGTGACTTCACTAATTTGAGATTAAGGTTGTATAATTTTGGATTCATAAACATCTCTATCACTTTTTTTTCCCTCTCTTTATATGATTTTTACTATTAAAGGCCCTAAAATGGTTAGTATTAGGGATACGTCACTAATCCAACACAAAGTATTCTCATTATTATTTTATCCAATACATTATGAATTAGACCTCCCCTGTTTGGAGGTGTTTTGTGTCCAAAAGTTAAACAATTCTAGGACTTCAATGCTTGCTCAATATCTAGCTCTGATGCTAGATTTAATTGCATCTCTTGTCTCTAACACATGACTAGGTTCTTTCTCAACCTCCTTTCATTGCTCTGATTATGGTCCCTTTTTCTATGTTGAAGTTGTATGCTCTTACTCAACATATCATTAACCTTTTTCTATGGTTCTTATTAACTTTGCTATGTATGCATAATTTTTCCTTCAAAGTATGCTGGTCACAGTTAAATAGTTCCTTGGTGTCTGTGACAACAAAATCTCACACTTCTAGAGATAATGTCCAAAAGCTCAAGTGTGAGATTCACTACATCTCAGAGTGTGATACTATCACCTCACCAACCTTCTTCTCAGTTTTGGCTAACGTTCCTATGGATGAAGGATAATTCTCCTTGTAAATAATAGTAATCTAATGTATGAGTCAATCCAAGTCAACAACTCTCCAAGGCATCTACTTCACACTCAATAGATCAAAGGATCTTATCAATTTAGGTTTATGTGGTAGATAGGATTACTAGGCTTCTTTAGGGTGATTAGAGTTTGGGTTCAATGGAAATGTTCCCAAACATTAACAACCATAAGATTCCTTAGAGAGTGGAAACATAGTAAAACAACATAAATTACTTGCAAAAGGTATAAGGTGATAGAGAATGAATGATCAATGCCTTAGCTTATCAATAAAATTTTGGACATATGTATTGAATGGGAAAAGTTTCCAAGAGAGATGATGCATGAGATTCGCAAGACAATGTTGTGCACTGAGGGAGCTCAATGAATATCTCTCACCTTGTCAATCATGAATCTAGGGAAAAAAAAATAGGAGAGCTAAACGAAGGTCTCCTAGTTAACCTAGGAGACTCAATTTTTGAGATAATTGGAAAAAGAAAGAGGCAAAGAAAGCTCTCTTACTAATTAAAACTTTTGACCATGAAAACCAAGATACTATTTATCTCTTTGAAATCGTGCACAAGTAACCCCCAATCTCCTCCACATGGACGTATGGGTCCATAGTAATTATATTTCCAAATAAACCATAGGTAAAGATCTCACTGTTGTGCAGTGTTTAATTAGAAAAGAAATAGGCTTTTCAACCATGTGGACTCACCAGGGGATCTTGTAGGTTGGCCCAAACTTCTTGTATTTAAGGCCACTTAAGAAAATATGGAAAAGTTGGCACCAAATAAATCAAAATGTATATCCTTGTAGGTCAATCCCACATCCATTATGGGTCATCCAATCAAGTTTTGTTCCATTTTCAAATGTGTGTGTATATTTTCTCCAAAGAAAACAAGTTGTAATGATATTAAGATAGAAAATTACATGTAGTAGAATCTAGATGCCATGCATAATATTTTGCTGGTATAGCCCCCCACTTATGATACTTAAGAATGCTAGAAAAATAGACCTATAAAAGTGCTCCCTTTATATAAGAGGGATGAGATTACATCCTCAAAATACTTGTTAAATTGTCAAAATAATATGGCCTGAAGGTTGCTTTAGTATTAATGAAGTGGAAAAAATAGCATAAACATTTGTCAAAATGGTATACATTATCATTTGTCATGATATCTCTATGATAACTATCATAATAGGGATATTCCTTGAAAGAGTTCATGTTGTTGTCTGTCTTTTACTTCAGCAAGATGCTAGCATTTTGGTGCTAGGTCTTGCATTGGATAGTCTGTCAGCATCTCTATTTTGGTTTGATTATATGTGATCATCACTTTACGACTGATAAAAACCAATTCGTGGATTAGTTGGCTTAAACAATGCATTAAAATAAAGTAATAAGGGTAAGGAAATAGATCTCAGATATATGTGCCTTTCTGCAACAAAACATGTTAGTGATGTAGAGTATTCACTGAACAAGGATGAAAGACAACCACATGATCATAATAAAAGGAAACTCTATATTCTATATATTTGTATTGCATAGGAGCACAGAATAAAATTTCAAATTCTGTTTTAAAATTTGTTGTTAATGACATGGATAAAGCTCCAACCAAAAATTGATCATCCTAACCTTATTTTATCCCATTTTAATATTTTGACTCCATCCTTTAATATCTCACCTCCAATTTTACTTTTTAGTACAATTGGGTTCCCTTCAAGTGGGCATTATATCTTAGAAGTTAGAACACTCCAACACCCCCCCCCCCTCCCCTCCCCTAAATGGTCATTTTATTTTCTTTCATGGAAAGTGTCATTATAATATTTTGAATGTTTTCCATGTTCAATGTCTTTGTGAAAATGTTTTCAAGCGTGTTTTCAGTTTTGCAGCACATAAATTCATCTTCTTTGTGTTGCATTTTTTTCCTGTTGAAGTGATGTATGTGCTTAGCCCTTGCATGAAGTCTAGACTCTTCATGAGCTTAAGTGCACTCTCATTACCAGAGTATATGGTTGTGGCCTAAGTATTTTGAAGGTTCATGTCAACTAGAACCATCCTTAGCAAGTTTGTTATATTGATGGTTACAGCCTCTTTTCTATGTGCGTCCTTAAACAAATCCATTGATTAGGTGCTCAATTATTTGGTCAAAATTCAAATTTGTCAGATCAGTGTGGAACTTGAACAACTCTGTAGTGTTGATAATATTAAATCCGATGCAACTCATTTTGTCTAAAACAGACTCTATATGCTCCCAGAAACATGTTATGTTCATTCTCCTAGATAGGTGAATTTAAAAAAAATAAAAAAAATATGCAGGCAGCTGAGTGAGAAGTTTGTACTACTATCGTGGCGTTGCCTAGGCATGCCTATGTTGTAAGGTGACTATGCATATGACTGTTTACTTCCAATGAATTATATGGTGGCAAGTGGCATGATTTCATTGGTGCAGATTTGGACGAATTTCAATGATTTCTTAGTGGCGAACCGCAGGCTGCCAAGTTGCCTAGCGAGGGGCCTCCACGTGGCAACCTGAGGACCACAAAAAATTGGGTAATGTCCAAGTAGCAATGAGTGGGGATTGAACCCAAGACCTTCGAGTGATAAGTCCAAGCCATTAGCAACATGCCACACGATAGTCCTTATTAACTATTATTGTTGGCACATATCTAAATTTAATGTTTGGTGTCATCTAGAAAAGGGGCCAGCCACAGGGGACAACACCTAGGTGTGTGCACCCAATGGAACCAAGAACAGAGCAGAGTGGGGGCCCAATTGGTGGGGACATGCCATTGGCCATAACCCCGTTCACGTAGCCCCCCATGTGGCCCAAATTTTTGTGATTAAGGCCTCATTGGGCACTTAATCCATCCGACAAATTTGCTCAAAATAAGGCAAAATTGACACTCAGTTAGCACAGTTGGAGGCGAAATTGTAGGATGGTGCCGGATTTTGGGGAAACTGAGGTGCGATTAGTGGAAAGACTTGGGGAAGCCATAACTTCTTTAGTTTTTTCCCAAATTAGGAGCAGAAAGAAACTAGACAAGCATTTTTGGGCATTCTGGAGCCATTGGAGCAAGTTTTAGAGCTATTTGAGCATTGTAAATTGATGTATTCAAAATTTTGATCATAATAGAGAGGGACAAGCCATTGGAAGCTAGACCAAGGAGACGTAGCCCATGCAAGGTGAATTGCTTCATCATGTATTGTTTTGATACTATTTTGGTGTTGTACATGTATGTTGTATGTTGTTTTTTAGTCATTGGTTTATGTTAATTTGTTCATGAAATTTTCATAAAAACATTCAAAAACTCATGTTAAAACTTGCAATTATCCTCATGAATCCTTAAGAACTTTTACATATTATCAAGTGGAATTTAGCACAGCAAAACCAGTTTTCACATTCAGATCAAGTTTGGTATCAGAGCTCTTTGCTTTCTTTGTGCGAGGAGGATTTAACTATTTGCAATTGAATGTGATTCTTACAAGGTCAAAGCTCAAGAGAGGAGAAGGAAAGCTTCTTGAAGGTCTTGAAGTTGGGTCAAGGAGAAGGAGTGCAAAATTTCCTCAATCTCCACCACCAATTCTACCTAAAATTGCAGTTGAAGATTCAGTAAGCATGTCACATGAAGCAAAGCCTACAAACATGTCAGAGGATGAGAAGGTTTTTAGGAAGGATTTCTTTGACATGATAGAGATGGTGAAAGTCCTCTATGAAGAAAGGTATACAAGAATAAGCTCCAAGCATTCAAAAGGAGAAGGTTCTTCAAGGGGAGGAGGTAATGGAAATGGAGGTAAACCTCCAACATCTCCACTGTGATCTTCATCTTCAACTTCACAGGCATATTCCTCCTCTTCCAATAATACAACCCTTACTCATACTCATCAACATACTTCAAAAGGAATTGGTAAAACGCCCTTGTTAAAACTTGATGTTAAATTTGAATTTCCCATGTATAATGGTGAAGTGAATGCATAGAAGCTTTCCAATTGGGTTCAACAGTTGGAGGTCTATTTCATAATTCAAAACCTTCAAGATGATGATACAAAGATTCAACTAGCTTCCTTGAGATTGGAGGGTGCATCACTAATATGGTGGGAAGCCAGGACATAATAAGAGATAAAACAACATGGTAAGATCTCAATTTCTTGGTATAATTTGATTACCTCAATTAAATGACAATTTTACCCTTTAGCATATATGCAGAAAGCCATCATGAATTGGAAGAAACTTAGACAACTTAAAGGTCAAAATGTGCAAGATTACACCCAAGAATTTATAAGGTCTCTAATGTTAGGTGTAGAATTGCAATCACAAGATACATTGTTGAAGTATATCGAAGGTTTACATAGCTACCTGAGGCATACTATCCTAATTAATCCCACTAGTCTAGATGAGGTTTGTGTGCAACTGACTCATCTTGAGGGAAGAGGGAAAAATACTCCAAAAGTGGGTAGTAAAAAACCATTTGAGGATAAAGGAAAAAGAAAGGGTTTCTAAGGGAAAGGAAAGAAAAATGCATCCATTAATAAGGAAGCAGAGAAACTAACGTGCAAGGATTGTTCCAAAGAGGGTCACGATGAAACTCATTGTTGGAAGTTTCATCCTGAGATGAAACCAAATAAATTCAACAACAAGGGAAAACAAAAGACAATTGTAACCATTCAACAGGATTTGGAATCCGATTCAGGTGATGAAGCTAAAATTATAGCCATGGGTATGAAAGGAAAAGAATCCATTGCTAGCACTAGTACTTCAAATTTACACAATGAAACCCCAAATGAAAAGAAGAGGATAAAACTTTTCCACATAAGGGTAACCTTGAAACATAGAAAAATTGATACTCTTTTTAATAGTGGCTCTCAAGCCAATCACATCTCTAGAAACATTGTCAAAGTTTTAAACTTGGAAACCATTCGACATCATAAGTCGAACTTGATGTTGTCCCATTAGACATATGTGGTATAGTTTTGGGAAGTCTGTATCTCTATGATAGAAAAACTATCTTCCATAGACATCAAAACAAATAACATTTTTTCAAATATGGGGTAGAATACATTGTAATATCCCATTGCAAGAAACTAAATTGTTCACTTTTAAATGCAGGGCATATGAAAAGACTAGTGAATTATAGCAAGAATTTTGTGCTTCTAATGATTAAACCTAGGAATGATGTTGATAATGAACCTTTTCAAGGTTGTGACTGAAGATTGAAATCTGAATTGGTTGATGTTGTTAACCAATATGATGATATGTTTTAGGAACCGAAATGATTGCCTCCCAATAGAAGAATCCCACATGAAATACAGTTGCAGCAAGATTATCATCTTCATAACATTAGCATGTATAGGATGTCAGTGATGGAAAGTGCAAAAATTAATAAAAAATTCAAGAGTTCTTGGATAAATGGATCATCAGGCCAAGTTCTTCATCATGTGGATCACCTATCATTTTGGTGCCAAAGAAGGATGGAACATGGCACATGTGTGTGAACTTCCATGCATTGAACAAGATTACATAAAGAATCTTTACCCATTGCCTAGAATAGATGATTTACTTAATAAGTTGAAATATGAAAAGTATTTTACCAATTTGGACTTAAGGAGTAGCTACCATCAAATTAGAATTGCTAAAGGATACATTTTGAAGACAACATTCAAGACAAAACAAGGTTCGTTTGAATGGCTAGTTATGCCTTTTGGTTTATGTAATGCTCCTACTACCTACATGCATGTGATGAATGATGCGTTGACGCCATTTCTTGATGGGTTTATTATAGTCTACTTATATGCATCTTAATTTTTAGTAAATATCGTGATGAACATGTCATTGATGTGAGAAAGAATAGTTGCATTTAAAGATGTCAAAGTGTGAGATTGGAAAAAGTTCTTTAGTTTACTTAGGTCATATTGTTGGAAGTGAGTTGAAAATAGATCCCTTGAAGGTTGATATCATTTTGAATTGGCGAAGGCCCAAAATGGTTAATGAGTTAAGAACGTTTTTGGGAGTAGCCCAATATTGGAGGAAATTCCTAGCTAAATTTTCTTCTATAGAAACATTTTTGCATGAATTGACAAGCGTGAAAGAGGTTTTTCAGTGGGGAGGAAAACAATAAAAGGCATTTGATGCATTGAGGAAAAGATCAGTTCATCCCTAGTACATGCACTTCCAGACTTGAGACAGTTGTTTGAGATCCAGACTGATGTTAGTGACTACACCATGGGTGTAGTCCTTGTGCAACATGGTAAGCCTATTTGTTTTCATTCGAATAATTTCAATGCTGCAGTGATTAATTATCCTACATATGGCACGAAATTGTATACAAAAGTGTGAAAAAGTGGAAACATTACTTGATGGGTAAGGAAACAATCATTCACATTAATCATCAGCCATTGCAATACTTGCAATCTCAATGTAAGTTGCAGCAATCAAGGCACTTTCGATGAATGTGTTTTCTTCAACAATTCCACTTGGTGACATGGTATAAGAAAGGAATCTACAATAAATTTGTTGATATTCTTTCTAGGACTATTATTAGTGCAGCTACTTTACTCAAACATAATTCTGTTATGCATGAAAGTAATATTGAGAAGTATGTATTAGACAATGACTTTCATGATGTTTATGCAGGATTGAGTCAAGGCAACCAAGTAGAGGAATTGGATTATTATTTGCATGAAACTTGTTGTACCATCTTCGTAGGCTTTATATTTCATGGAGAGAAAGAGTCAACATCATAAGAGAGGCACATACTTCTCTTATTGTTGGTTATTTCAATGTAAGTAAGATGGTGGCACATCTATAGAGGTATTGTTATTGCCCTCGTATGCTTGAAAGTATGATAGATTGTAATCTATGATAACTATAATAAAGTATGAGAGATTGTGTTTAGTTCTTGGTACTTTTTGTAGATTTAAATATGGCTAATTTCTCAAATATTTTCTTTCTTAGGCACAAAACATTCTACGTTAGAATTTACTACTATTAAGTACTTTTCATTGGTTCCTAGAATGACCTACATCTAAGCATGGCTATTATATTTAGTTTTGGACAACCATTATAAGAAATTAGTGTTTCTTTCAATCTTGGCTTTCTTAATTGTTTTAACGTTTCTTATCTAAGGAGAATAAAAAATAAGCCTAGGTGGGTGTTGGATTCACTAGTTAGACTGTGACATAGTTCATAATTACCTCATTTCACATTTCCATCATACCCACACATATGGCTTCCCGTGTCATGTGAGGGAGCTTTGGTGGCTCTCTTCAAAGCCCATGGGACCTCCCAAGCGATGGTTGTGAGAATATAACTTTTGAGCCATCAACTTGAGCAACTTAACATCACAAAACCAACTTGGCTCTCCTTTTCTTCCCTCAAACATTTCATATTTCACCAATGGGATGGATGAAACCAAGCCTCCCAATGACAAGGCTTATGCCTATATAACTCAATTACAAGTTCAATTCTATTTTGTGCTTGGGTGTAGGGATCACGTTTCAATCACCTAATTTCCCCCACCATGCACTAGTATAGACCCATGGCACAACATTATGCACTACAATCCTCCATTTATTGACATAACTAGAGCAATGAAGAGGTTGTATATACGGTTAGGTGGATAGATGCAATAAATAAATTATGAACAAATAAGTGAGAAAGCATGGAAATATTATGTTGGTTTAGAGGCAGTTTAATTGGCAAGCATGTTGTTTGATATGGTGTGCATTCTCAATGTATTTTTAATGTAAAAGTGAGTAGGAAGATATGAAAGCATATGGGAAAAAGCTTACAATGGTTCACTTTTCTTCTCTTTAACTTATCAATTTGACTAATTAGACTCTGAATTTGGATCACCACAAATTGAATCTTTGAATAAGAGGTCCATTGTGTTTTTCTCTTGGACAGTCTCAACACCGATGAAGAATGTAACTAGATGCAGTGTCTAGGTTTCAAATTTTCAAATTGGTTAAGAACTTGGAAAAACCTTGTTCATTGTTTGTTTGTTTCTATTTCCGAGTCATGATTTTGCATCATGAATAGCATAATTTACGACCAACAAGAAACATTCAATGTTGATGAGAATGTGCATTGGACTTTGATGCCAATGCTATAATATAACTCAATGCATGCCTTGATTAACCTAAGAGCTTGACTAATGATTGCTCAATTTTGTATTTGTTTTTATATGTTTTATTTTGAGTGAATACTAATTAGAATTACTATTTGTAACAACATAAATTAGTACCTTTAACAACACTTTCAATAATGAAGCATGACTGTATGTGGCACTATGATGCCAATGGAAATATATCTGGATACAATCACATGGAACCTCAACTATTATTGAACTAATTTTGAATCACACACATATGTTTGTTAAATTAATTTTCTTATGTTAAAATAAAGAGGATAACAACACCCACTCATGCCAATTGGGTTATCAGACCTTGAATTACAATATTTTAGAAAGACTAGTTGATACATTTACAAGTTGGAGTTTTGATCTTAATTTCAACGAACCAAATTGTATAAACTCAACAATGTTGATAAGTTTGTAATCCACAATTAAATTTATCAGGGAAAGTCAAATGATGGTATAATTTAAATACTCTTGCGAGTGTTTGATTACTATTGGATTTGTGGAATTTCTTATTACACTAAATTGTTCTCTACTTATAACTTTTATTTCAGCCGAGTCCTATCTATTGTTTGTCATTTTTATGAGTTAAACCTAAATTATTTTGTGTATATGTTAATTTTTGTCTTTATAAAATCTTATGTAGGGGCACCCATATTCCAACATATAAGGATATAAATATGTTGTTATGTTACAAGTAGTATTCAAGCAACATTTTTTCCTCTTGTGGGTTAGGAGAAAAAGAGGGATGAATATTGTGAGTGCATATGGGAAATAGTGTTCAATAAATCTTTGTCAACCTCCTAGTATCCATAAGCATAGAAGCGAGAAGGTAAAAAATATGGAATGTTTAGGTAGTCTGCATCAGATTTGAGTTCTCCATCATTCCATATGGCATCATTATTTAACTTTGTCCACCTTCTATTTAATATGATATTTTATCATAGTGACTGAACATCAATATATAAACTAGCACTGATTGTAGTCATTACTCCAATTAAATCATATATAATCATCATGGGTGATGAAGTAAATAAACCTAGAATTACAAAGGGTAATCATCGGACTTCTTGTAAATTGAGCAAGAAGAATCCTTGTTAATAGAAGACAGAGGCAAGTGTCTGGTTGCATTCCAAACTTAAAAATGGTATAAAAATTATGACCTATAGAAGAAAAGAAGTTCAGAGATGAAGTAAGAGATTGCACTAGGAACTTGAAAACGAAATCGATGTAAGCACACCAGAGTTTGATCAACAAAGGCCAAAGCATACCTGTGATATCAAAGGGGATATGAAGACATTGTTGGAAAATTGAGAAATAATTACTACTCTTCAAATAGTGAAATTGAAATAATACATATTAAAAAAAAAGATCACCTATAGTGAACTGATGGAGGTGCAACCAAACTCTACCTATAAACCAAAACATGGAGTAGTCTAGTTAACCATAGTAGTGAAAAAATAAAGGATGATAGTAGGACACTTGAAAAATCCCAGAATAAATCTTGAATACATTACCTCATAAAAATTGCATTGTGTATGAATCGTGATAATAAGACGGTC
This sequence comes from Pinus taeda, assembly GCA_000404065.3. Classification (NCBI taxonomy): domain Eukaryota; kingdom Viridiplantae; phylum Streptophyta; class Pinopsida; order Pinales; family Pinaceae; genus Pinus; species Pinus taeda. The sequence continues at coordinate 197,025 of APFE031680760.1, forward strand.
AAGATAGGAAAACCCTCAATAATCTTTATATAGAGAATACATGGGTTAGTGAATAAACTAACCTGAATGAAACAAACCCCTAATAGGAAGACAAATAAATGTGAGGAAGGGTGAATTTACCATTAGCGAAACAAAGCCCTCACCTAGACATTGGCAATTGGTGAGTTGCTTGAAACCCTCACCCAAATGTGAACATTTGCACTAGTCACTCAACTTGTACAAAGAAAAAAGAATTGGTGTTAGAGGAAAACATAAATGTATAAGTATGTTGACAAAAATATAAAGCATAAAACCAAAAATGGGGTATACTTTCATTAATTTTGTAGGGATGTGAGATAACCAACCTCGCCAAATAGAAATTTGGTCCAAAAGGACAAAAGGCCAAAATAGGGAGAAGCCAAAAGCTATTGACTTGAAACCCTTGATGGTTGGATCACTACCATTAGGTACCAAACATGACAATAGAGTCATGGAAGAGGAAGAGTTAAAACATTAGCCTTTTATCACTCGTATGAAAATAGAGATTTGAAAATACCACTAATAAGAACTAAACACTATAAAGATAAGAAATTACCAAATTTCGTTTCAACCCAACATCAAAATCAAGTTCCACTGTCATTCTATTTGATAGGAATAAACAAAAAATAAGTCAAAGGACCTCACAAGGAATAATGTACGTAGGTCATGGATGAATTCCATATTTCCTCAACAAAAAATTAGAATGATGAAGCAAAAAAACCAAATGAGTAAAATGAATGTTATACATCATAGATTACCCTATTCCATAAACATTGTCCATTTCAAGTTGTTGGATCACTCAAATCAATATTGATCATGTACATAGAAAGAAAACATGGCCACCATGTGATAACAATGAGGTGTACCATGTTATAGTGCCACGTGGTTGAGCTATGGCCCTAGCCAAAGTGATGACCCACAAATCATATGTTAAGTGAGAAATTAACAAAGTATTATTATTACATTAAGGTGGGAAAAAAGTGGGGCCTATTAATATATTTACAATAGCCCATTATAAACGAAAATCTATAGCATCATGTGCCATAGCATAAAGCTAAATCATGTTGTTATCCCTACCAAGGTGTGTCATTCTAATAAAAAAAAATCACTAACTTATGATGTCATAAGGTCAAAGCCAAAGGTAGGGCCCAAGTATTTCCCATAGCCATGGTCTATGTGTATGTGTGTTATAAAACAAATAAGCACCAATACATTTAAATCATAGATAATCAAGTTAAAAATAATGAATAAATTATATAAAGGTACATATGTACAAGTTTAAAATAATGAAGGAATTATATAATAAGGGTACATATCTACCAAAAGGTTTAGGGTGTAGTTGGGTTGAATATTAAAGAATCACTTCATCTCGATAGTAAAGGTTACCCAAGAGGTTAAGGGTAACACAAGCATATGCAAAACATATTAATGATTATGAAAAAGAGAATGCATGTTATTAGTATCCTGTAAGTAAACATGAAAAGCAAGATACATTGTATAAAACTCTTGAAAATGATTGAAAATGTTAGTATTCTTGTTGAAAATTTCCCTATAAAATGTTAATTAGAAATATATATATTTTTAAAATTAATATAATATGCATTACATGTGTTATCAAAGTTGTAGGTTCGACATTGAGTCCTATGGGCCAAAATACAGTTAAAATTTTAACAAAGTTAGTATTTGTGTTATACATAACTAAGAAGAAAAGAACATAGAAATGGAAGAAGCAACAAGGCAACTACCACACACTTGTAAATTGTACATTACACTTGTAAAATATTATTGCAGATGTTTGATATAAGATTTGGGGCGAATTGTTGGGAGTTCCTCCTCCCCTTTATAGTTGTTTTGTGTATGATATCACATTGTTGTTATGTATATGTTATGGTTATCCCATATTGAATTTAATTGAATTTAACGTAATTCTATTGCATATATAATTGGAGAAACACATAATAAAATTGAAATGTTAGTAGTAAGTGGAGGTTGGGTTGAATAACTAAGAAAGGTGAAAACTCATTGGTGCTTCACATCACTCACAAGTGGACTAAAGTTGCCACAGCATGGGGCCATGATAGTTGGTATCAAAGCATGTTTCAAAGGAAGTGGGTGACATAGAGTTGAGTAGTTGGTCGCAGTATGACATAGTTTGGTAGGTACAAGGCAACAAAGTCAGAGTCGAGTTGAAAATTAGATATTTTATGGTCATGACACATTCTTAAACTAAATTGATGGTGAACGCTAGTGACGAAGCACAGGTAATATGTGAATCCATCATGAACATCGAGGGAGTTTTCATGAACAAAATGTTGGATCAAATGGATGTATTGAACATGAATATGGATGCACTTGAGGCAGAGAATGTCGAACATAGGCCGAATTTCAAAGAGTAGGGATAAAGTTATGCATACCTCAAGATGTGATATGAGTATCTTGAATGGATATATGATCATAACGTGAATGAAGTCAAAGAACTTGAAGTTTCAAAGGGACAAGAAGTGGATGAGATCACAAATTTATAGAAGAGTCTTTATGAATCTCTCAACGAGATTGCGATTTTGGAAAAGGAACTAGGGAAAGGTTCATTTGGCAAAGCTTCCAACATCAATATTAAGGAACCAAATTCATATGATGGAATGAGAAGTGTGAAAACACTAGAAAAATTTATGTGGGATATGGAACAATACCTTGAATTTTTTCACCTTACATCGAAAGAGGCCAAGGTGAAGGTTGCTGCAAAATTCCTTAAGATGGATGCCAAGATGTGGTGGAGGTGAAGAGTGTATCAAATTTCCCATGGTGATGCTAAGAACATCTTGATTTGGGAAGAAATGAAGGAAACATTGTTGGCTCATTTTGGCCCATAAGATGAGATATGGAATGCATGAACGCAAATTAAGTACATCGAGCAAACCAGAAGTCTACAAGCTTATCAACGGGAATTTGCAGGTGTGATCTTGGAGTTAACCAACATGGCAGAGAAAGACAAGGTTTCAAACTTCATCATTAGATTGAAAACTTAGGTATGTAGTGAGGTGAAGTGACAGAAGATAAAAAAACTTGAGGGAGAATTTGCTGCAGTTGATAGATTGGTAGACCATTACAACAAAAGGACCAAGGAAAAGAAGAAAATGCCTAATAAATCAAAGGAGAAATATTCAAAGGGTGATGAGGCGAGAATAGGTGTTAAACCAAAGGCAAAGAAACCTTCTAATTACTGGTTGTTCGAAGTTGACCATAGAATGAATAATTGTCCTTTAATACTGGAAGTCGCATCTATTACATAATTAGATGGAAAGATGAAGGAACCAATGTTTGGATGATGCAAATTTTGGGTGCTGAAATAGTAATGAAGGATATACGAAAGAGTGATTCTAAGAGAAAAAAAATTGGAGCATGTTGAGAAAAAGGTTGGGCAAGGAACATTGCTTGCCCATGGTGGAAAATAGTGAAACTCATAACTTCAAGAGAGAGGAAGCAGCAAGAAAAGTTGGATTGAATTTCGTTCCAAGTCAATCTTGTCTCAAGCTAGTGAAATCTCCATCAAACCAAGTGATTAGAGTGGAAGATCCCATGGAGGTGAAGATTGGTGAATGGTTAGGAAAATTTTACTTCACGATCGTGCATATGTATGCTTATGAAGTAGTTTTGGGGATAAAATTCATGAAGCAGTTTGAAGGAATGATCATTCCACATTTGAGGAAGATCTATATTTACAATGGAAGCGACGATGTACCATTGAGTGTCCCGGTCATGACATCGATGGAGGGTGAGTGTAATATAACAATGAAAGGTTTAGAAGAAGTTCAACATAACAAAGAATTCCATGAGAGGTTGAACCGATTGGAGGAAAAAATCATGGAGCAAGCAAAGGTCATAAGAGCATTGTTGGATAGCTATCTCGATTTGACAAGAAGGCTAGAGGAAATGGAAGAGTGTAGGAATCCAAACCAACGAAAGGAGGATCAAGAGGCATACATGTAGATAATAGAGGAGGATTATGTTGATACTAGGATCAAGATGTTGGAGAAAAATAAAGATGTAGATAGAAGGCCATCAACTTTCCCATACCCACCATCTTTTTGAACTTAGAAAGGAACATGGGCTCATTTTCATCTTCTCAAGACAATGAGACCCCTTGAAGTGATGAGCGGACCATGAGGCAAGACAGGTAGGTGGATCATATGAAAACATGATGTCATGATAATTGTGATGATGTTAGATCCATGCATTCTTGTGGAGCAGGCGATACGGTCGAATTGACTAGTCACCATCATGAGGGGTACCAAAACAAGATGTTCTTAAGAATTTGCGACGAGCTATGGGCATAGAGCAGGTCATAGGCAGAGCTATCTGGTTACCCTAATGGAGATGATGTATCTAGAGAAAGTGAGTTTGTGATGATGGTGTTGTCAAGGGTGATAAAATTTTTAAAGTGGGGCAGGATGTTAGGACTCTGATTCAGAAGTACAACCAACAGGAACACATGACTGCCCACAAACATGGAGAGAGGTGAAAAAATGAAGTAGAATTGAGTTGGGCAAAGAGCGCATGATGAGTACACCTTCATGAAGGCATGGCGTCCACCTATGCAACAAGGTGACTTGGCAAGACAGGCATTGGAAAGCAAGTTGGAAGGTGTGTGCCTTGAGCACACCCACATGGAGGTGGGGCACTTGATACAAAACCAAATGTCATAAGGTCGAGAGCACCCACACATAGGACAAGCACACTAGGCAGAGCTCGGCCCATCTCTCCATCATACACATTATAGTGCCCCACAAGATGGGGAACCCAAGAAATGGTGACATGATTGAGTGGAGACAAAGGTGTGGGGCAATAACGATGTGTGACACATGCATGGAGCAGTGAAGGATTGGCATGTAGACCAAGCAAGCAATTTGAGGAAGATAGCATGTGTGTGAAGGCAAAGGAAACACAAAAGAAAAATGCACTTTTGCCCACAAGGGGCATCCACCTTCCAACTAGTAGGTCAGCCCAAGGGTGCGCTCCCCCATGAAGGGGTGTCCACCTAGCATACGACAGGTTGGCCAAGATGATTGGAAAACATGTCAAGTCGATCCAAGTTGGATGAGGGTCATTTACCACAAAGGAAGGAGTATATAAGTAAGATGAAGGGTCATTCGAACAAGGAATTCGAACTAGGTAAGCAAGTCAACCAATATCGTAGAATGCACTTGGAAACATATGATATCATAGAAATGAGGAATTCACACCAAGAGCAGGAAAGAGACATAGCAAATGTGACAGACAAGTTGAGGCTCGCCTAGCCAGCTTGAAAAACTATTAGAGTTAAGTCTTTTGGGTCTGGGCTTAATTTTGAGGTTTCTATTTGGTCGCATTATTTGGGCAGAAGTTGCACTATCCAGCAAGGGTAATGATAGACTGCACGACTTGGGAAATACCAAGTGGACGAGTCATTGGTGCAACCAGGAAATTACCACACACTTGTAAATTGTACATTACACTTGTAAAATATTATTGCAGAAGCTTTGGGGCAAATTGTTGGGAGTTTTCCGATCCTCCTTATAATTTTTCAGTGAACGATATCACATTTTTTTTTTGCATGTGTTATGGTTATTGCACATTGAATTTAATTGAAGCTAATGTAATTCCACTGCATATGTAATTGGAGAAAAATAAAAACTAAGTTTTGGTAGTAGGCATAGTCTAGGTGGAATAAACGCGAAAGGTGAAAACTCAGCAGTGTCACACAACACTCACAGGTGGACTTAAAGTCACCACAACGCGGGGTTTTGACACGTCGACTGCCACTATAACCTCTAGGTGCAACTGTATAGCCTCAAGCATGACACGTGAGTAAATTGACGATTAAACCTGTGACTCACATGGCGGCATGAATGCCTTAGAAGTGCATCCACTCCCAAATAGGTGACACACTGTGAGGGTTATTTCTAATATTATGCTTGATTGGATACGGGATTTTTAATATATATATATATATATATATATAGAGAGAGAGAGAGAGAGAGAGACGAGGAGAGAGAGAGAGAGAGAGTTTTAGTAATTAAGTTTTTGAACTTCATATAAAACTTTGAGGAGTAATTAATATATCATTATGCATCTTAAGAGGATCCAATACTTTAGAATAGGATTTTTACTGAATGATTTTCTTGAATACAAGATGAGTAAAACAAAACCTTAATTCAAAGATAATATACACTTATATATCACCAACCTAGATCCATATTAACAAGGGATGTGAGGAATTAAATCTCTTTTCACTCTAAAAGATGTTCAAATATAGAGAGATTTGATCCCTCTTGGTGGTTTTCGTAGTTCCGAAGTTAAGATAGATCTAGGTTGGTTTCATTTCCTACTTCAAATAAACTATAGTCCACATGAAAACCATGGGTCAATACCATGCATTCTCATAAGCCTCGAGCTCAAAAACTACTAGCAACTTGACCAAGTCAAGTTTACCTTATTATTTATCTTAATTTAAAGTTATTTGTTTTAACCCTCTTGGTGCTTTTGGTGGTTCTAGAGTTAAGATAGATCTAACTTTGTTTAATTTACTCCTTCAAATAACCAATATTCCACATGAATACCATGGGTCAATACTTTGGGTTCTCATAAACTTGGAGCTCAAAATCTACTAGTAACTTGACCAAGTAAAAATTACCTTATTAGTAAAAGTTACCTTATTATTTATTTTAATCTAAAGTTATTTTTGTTTTAACCCTCTTATTATTTTTCGTAGTTCCGGAGTTAGCATTTTGAAAATGAAGGATTATTTTCGTTGGAAAGAATTGCCACGGGAGATACAGGAGAAAGTATTGGCACGACTCCCTCTCCGACGCATTGGTAGATTTCGCAGTGTGTGTAAAAAATGGAATAACCTGCTTTCATCCACAAGATTGGTAACAACTCTATGGGCCCAAACCCCTGCCAACAGAAACCCATGGCTCGTTGCCATTTGTTGGCTCAATGTCGTTGAATTTTGTCCGTCGTATAACTTCACCACGAAGACATGGGAGAAGCCCTTCCCATTTTCCTTCCTACGGGAGAAGGCGCTGGGGGTTTTCGTGTAGGACTTTGTTATATGTCATCAGCGGCAGGTCTATGTATAGTGGACCTAATGCCACTAAGTTTAAGAAATGAAACATTGCCCATACACGAACATTCCTGAAACTTTCGAATATCCCATCCAGGAAGAGCATAGGCATAATGGAAGGGCGAGGGAAACACCTACAAAATCTTGGCGTTCAGTGAGTCGCGTGATGGAGGGCATATGAGAGTGTCCATTTATGATCCCTCTCAAAAGATCTGGACAATGGTCGGACAACTGCCCAGCAATTTGAAATTAGATGGCAAAAGAATGGTTGCCTCCAAGAGTTCTGTCTATTGTTTGGTGTATATGGAAAGCTACGGGTATGGCATTGTGGGCTTCAATATCGGAGATGGCACGTCCAATATAATACCGTTGCCGAAATTGATTGATACCAACCCTCAGTTTTTCGCCTGTCAAGGGCGGCTGCTACTTGTGGGATACGTCCACATCGACGGTCAAGTTGAAGTGCACGATGGCATGAGCTCCAAGATGAGTTTACAGAGGAGCCCCAAGATGAATCTGCAGAGGACATTCAAGATGAGTTTGAAGATGACCTGCAGGATAAGTCTGAGTTTGAAGATGAAGTTGAATATGAGTTCGAGGATGACGATAAATTTGACAATGAGTTCGCGGATGAGCTCCAGGAGCAGTTTCTTATTTGGGAATTACAGGAGAATATGGCTCCTTCCTCCAATTCCTCTCCCTCTTCATGCTGGAAGAAGATTGCAAAGATGCCTTCATCAGTTTGCAAGAAGTTGATTAGTGATATGATCACAAATTGGCTGTGCTATCTTCACTGCGTTGGAGCAGGGGATTACGTGGTTTTCTCCATGGTTTCAAGAAATGAGATTTTCTATTATGATTTGACCCAAACAGTTATGGGGATCTTTTCATTTCCAATTAAGGAGTGACCGTGCGAGTCCCTTTGCATTTGAACCAAGGCCCGATGTGAAGGTAGAGTAATCCTAACCCTAAAAGGATATACAAGGATTGGTAGTCCGTCTAATATGGCTGGATTGAGACTCGAGAGTTTTCCTAATTTTATTATACATTAGTCTTATGGATCGCTAGTTTGTCAATCTAGTGGTGCCAATTAACTTGTAAATTTAGAAAGATGGTTGCAAGGATTAGGGTTGTAGTTGTAAATTGCCTCTAAAGTGATAACATTGAATTTGAATTTGTTTGGTTGTCATTCAAGTTTATAGCTCTTATGTTGTTTGGAGTTAGTTAGTTTGTTTTTTGGTGTCTTTGAGGTGCATGTTGAAGACAAGTTATTGTGTAGTGTAATGGTTTTCTTTGTTGTTAGAATAGTTTTGATGTTTATTATTATGATGTTGAGTATTTATGAAATACTAATTTTCAGTGAGATGTCAATCTATATTGTAAGAATAAATGTTGGTTTAGTTGTTTGGTATTTTTTGTCATTGTAATTTCTTGCTGATAAGTGTTAAAGGTGGTTTATGTTGACACAGTTGTTATTTAAGCTATATGTTAATTATTGTTCTAAGCTGTATTTAGAACTTCTTGTGGTGCATTTTCAAGATTGCATATAATGTGGTTTTCGTTAATATTTAGAGCTTCTTGCCGTGCATTTTCACATTTCACATAATGTGGTTCTTGTTAATATGTATCAATGATTTTTTTGAAAAGATTACTCGATTTAGTTAATTTGTGAAGGGTTGTGGATTTGATGGTTCCATTATCGTGTGACTTCAATTCCATGTTATTTTTCATTATAATTGTTTTCGATGATGATCTTTATGAAAATTAAGTTTCATAGTTTGCATTGTTGAGTTTTACATTGGTTGCAGATAAGTAATAAATGTTGCACTTGGATCAATTTCAATACCAACACAAATGTTTGTAATTGTATAGTGTTACTCAACTTTTCGGGGAGGGAGAAATGGGAAGGGAGAGATAGGTCTACATTACATTAGTGTAAGAAAAATTGAAAAAAAAAAGCAACATTTTTTAAAAGTAGGCCAGCTAATATTCTGTCTGTCCATATAAACTGACAGTTGGACAAAAACCTTGCTCAATCATGATCAATCAATCTTGAGGAGCTTGAGTTTTTCAATCTTGCTTGCCTTGTTTGCCACGGCCAGATGAATGTCATCCTCAGGTGTAGAGTTTTGACCGTGGAGACAACATAATCGAAACTATGAGATGGCATACGTTTTTGTTTTAGGTGTAGGAAAGCACCACTGTAAAAAAATTGTTGTCTATGGAAATTAGTTATGTGGTTTCTTCGATTACGTGTTCAAGCTCAAACTTCTTTTCTGGTTTGCTTGGGGAGCACAGGTAGTTACAATGGAATATAGGTTTTGAGTGTCCACAAAAATCTAATCGAAATTATGAGATGGCATAAGTTTTTGTTTTAGGTGTAGGAAAGCACCACTGTAAAAAAAATTGTTGTCTATGGAAATTAGTTATGTGGTTTCTTCGATGACGTGTTCAAGCTCAAACTTCTTTTTTGGTTTGCTTGGGGAGCACAGGTAGTTACAATGAAATATAGGTTTTGAGTGTCCACAAAAATCTAAGAGTGACAAGGGTACGTCTTTAACTTAGATGACAATTGAGGGCCTCATAGGAAAATAATGAATAATATAATCTCTGAGAATGGCTCATTTGACACCATAACACTGGCTTCTACTAGAATCCAAATGCTAATTTCAAAGAATGCAAAAAACATCAAACAAATGATATTACAATTTTTAAGAGGAGTGTGTTGGAAATAATAATCCCAACAACTGGAATAAATAGCCTAACAACAGTGATACCTTTCAAACGTATCTGACAGTGGCGATACTTGTTAGACATATTTTTTGTAGGTTGTGTTTCTTTCTGAAGAAGGAAGGATTGATACTTGTTAGACATATTTTTTGTAGGTTGCGTCTCTGTCCGAAGAAGGAAGGATTGAAGGCAGGCGTGAACCATTGTGAAACACAGCAAAGAATTTAAAGCAGTCAATGTATTTTGGTAAATAAATATGGGTAAGCATTTATTCAGCAAATATTGTCCACACTCCAAAAACACGTGTGATTCTCATCACACTCAACAACAACATCATATTAATTTCGCTCTGTCATGAATTAAATGTAAAATTGTATGTTGAGTTATATATGAATGTAAAAGTCATTTTGTAATGGGTTAGAGAGTAAGAGGTTAGAGAGAAAGAGAGCCCAAGTCTCTCGGGAGAAAATGGTGGAGAAAATTTTGGTGGGCGCGTGAAAACAACAGTTACAGTGTTTTATTGTGTGCTATTCGTGTGAAATTTTAGTTTTTACTTAGTGAACGAGCCGTAGCCTCATGTGAATGTATTTTCATGTTTTAGAATATAATACTAAGTTTTTATTGTGTTGCTCCAAACCTACTTTGTCATTTCCGTGAGTAAATATTATTCATAAGTCTCTGAAATAGCTGTCCAAGCAAGCATGGACACCCTCCAGACAACCTACCAAGGCATGGCAAAAGTCAAGACAACAAAATTGCAAATGTTGAAGAGAGATTTTGAAACACTTTGTATGAAAGAGTCTAAGAATATAGACTATTTTACACATGTAAGTGGGTTGGTTACTCAAATCAGGTCTCATGGTGAGACACCTAAGGAAAGAAGAATAGTTGAAAAAGTTTTGAGAAGTTTGCCAGCAAGGTTTAAGGCCATTGTTGTGGCCATAGAAGAGACAAAGGATCTATCACAGTTCCCAGTGGATGAGCTTAATGCATCACTGATTTCTCATGAACATACACTGAATATAGAAGAAAGCTCCTCATTGGAGCATACCTTCGAAACACAAGTATCATTTGGTCAAGGTCGAGGCAGAGGAAGATCATATTCTAGAGGAAGAGGAAGAAGACCACACAGAGGTGGATGAAGTAGCCCCTCAAGCTCAAATGCAAGAGGTAGCAATCAAAATCCAAGTCAAGGCCCAAGCCAAAATCAAGCATGAGGTCAAAGGTATGATAAATCTCAAGTTCAATGTCATTATGCAAATGAATGTAGAAAGAAGCAATATGACATTAGTAACAAACCAAGTGTAAATTTCACAAGAGAAAATAAAAACCATGATAGCATGTGTTTAGTTTATAATGTAGCACAAGAAAAACAGAGTGATATATGGTATCTAGATTCAGGGTGTAGCAGCCACATGACAAAAAACATATAAATGTTTTCTGATCTAGATGAAAGTGTGAAATTTGAAGTGACATTAGGGACTGATAGCAAAGTCTCTATCATGGGAAAAGGAAGAGTTAATATCCGAAAAAAGAAGGGCAAGAAGAAATACATCTCAGATGTTTAATTTGTCCTAGTTCTAAAACATAATCTCATGAGCGTTGGACAGCTCATGCAGAAAGGCTACACTGTCTTCTTAAAAAATGATGTGTGCACAATTTTGGATAGGCCTCCAAGTAGACAATTGATTGCAAAGGTTCAGATGACAAACAATAGAATGTTTCCCCTAAAATGATATCACATTTGTAGAAAGAAGGTGCACAAGCACAACTATCTATGAACTCACAAGAAGATGGAAAAAAAGAAGCAGTTGTCACCCAAGTAAACTTTCAAGTAGAGGTAAAAGATGAGAACTAGTTATGGCACTTGAGATTGGGACATCTCAACTTTGGAGGTTTGAATTTGCTGCATAAGAAATACATGATGAAGGGTTTACCACTCACAGAAAAACCAGACAGCCTATGTGAAGGATGTATCTTGGGAAAGAAATATAGAGAGACATTTCTGGCAGGAAAGTCAGTAAGGGAAAAGGCACCTTTGGAAATTGTCCACTCATATTTATGTGGACCAATACAAACACCATCAATTGGTGGCAGCGACTATGTATTGACCTTCATAAATGACTACACAAGGAAGACATGGGTCTTTCTCCTAAAACAGAAAAGTGAAGTCTTTGAACGCTTTGCCAATATAAGGCTCTTGTTGAAAATAAAATTGGACACTACATCAAAGTCCTTAGGACTGATAGAGGTGGAGAATACATCTCAAATGAATTCCTTCGATTTTGCAAGGAGCATGGAATTCACAAGAAATTCACAACAAGATATACACTGCAACAAAATGGTGTGGCAGAAAGGAAGAATAAGACCATTGTGGAGATGGCAAGGAGTATGTTGAAGGAAAATAATTTTCCAAATGAGTATTGGGCTGAAGCTGTTGCTTGTGCAGCATATATCTTAAATATATGTCCAACCAAAAGCATCTAAAACATTGTTCCTGAAGAGGCATGGAGTGGGAGAAAACAAAATGTCACTCAAATGAGAGTTTTTGGATGTGTGGCATATGTAAATGTCCCAAATGAGTTAAAGAAGAAGTTGGACAACAAGGGGGAGAAATGTATATTTGTTGGATACATTGATGAATTCAAGGCATACAAGCTCTACAATCCATCAACCAAGAAGCTCATAATCAACAGAGATGTGCAGTTCATAGAAGAGGAAGCATGGGACAGAAGTTTAGAGAAGACAATCAATGTTAAAGGATGTATACCACATGAGGACTGAGAGGAACTAACAACAACAAGTAATTTCTCAACATTAACTCCCTCTACTCCTATTCAAGTGCAACAAAGTAGGCAACAATTAATGCCATCAACAAATAATAGGACAGTTTCACGCAGCCAAGCATGTGCTTCTCCAAGCACATTGCGAAGCACGACACCAAGTGACATGTCAAGCCCATCTTCAACAAGCACAAGAAGACCAAAATTTAGAAATTTAAATGAAATTTATGAGCAATATGAATTTGATAGTAGCTCAAGTCTGAATTCCTGGTTTGCATTATTTGGTCATGTAGATGACCCAATCCACTTTGAAGATGTAGTCAAAGAAGAAAAGTGGGTTGCGGCAATGGAGGAATAAATAGAAGCAATAGAAAGGAATGACACATGGGAGTTATTGAGCCTTCTGAAAGAAAAACATGTCATTGGAGTGAAGTGGGTCTATAAGACCAAAAGAAACATTAAGGGAAAGATTGAAAGGCACAAAGAAAGGCTAGTTGTCAAAGGATACAAGCAGCGACATGGAAGAGATTACGCAGAGAAGTTCATGCCAATTGTACAGATGGAGACAGTGCATGCAATTGTGGCGATTGTTGCGCAGCACAAATGGACATAAAATCAAGGTTCTTGAATGGAGTGCTGAAAGAGGAAGTGTATGTCACGTAATTGCCTGGTTATGAGATTGAAGGCCAAGAAGACAAAGTAAATCGGTTGAGGAAAGCTCTTTATGGGTTGAAGCAAGCACCCGTGCATTGTACAGCAGGGTAGATACCTACTTGTTGGACAATGCTTTTGACAAATGTGATAGTGAGCCTACTCTTTACATCAAAGAGAGAGAGGGTAAGATTCTCATTGTCATCTTATATGTAGATGATTTGATTTTTACAAGCAGTGATGATTTCATTATTGCTAATTTCAAACAAGTCATGAAGAGAGAATTTAAAATGATTGACTTGGGATTGTTAAGATATTTTTTGGGCATAGAAGTGAAGAAAGCAGAAAATGGCATTTTTTACTCTTAAGCAAAGTATGTGGCATAAATTTTGGAGAGGTTTAAAATGTAAAACAGGTCCGCACCAACTCCAACTATTTTAGGGTTGAGGTTGAGAAAATAAGATTGCATCAGCAATGTCAGTCCAACATTATATAAAAGTATGATAGGTAGCTTGATGTATTTGACTGCCACTAGGTCGATTATAATGTATGCAGTAAGTTTGGTGTCAAGGTTCATGGAGACACCCAAGGAGACACATTGGAAAGAAACAAAAAGGATTCTGAGGTATGTCAATGGGACAAAATAGTATGGCATTTTGTACACAGAAACAAGTGATTTCAGGTTGGTTGGTTACACTGACAGTGATTGGGCAGGTAGTGTCAATGACAAAAAGAGCACGTCACGATATGTTTTTCATTTGGGTTCCGGAGCCATTTCATGGGCCTCCAAGAAGCAACCAATAGTTTCACTGTCAGTACCAGACACTGAATATGTCACAATAACAACAACAACAATGTGTTAGGCAATTTGGATGACAATGATGTTGAGGGATCTTCGTCATGACCAAGACAGTGCGACAACTATTCTCTGCGACAACACCTCAACAATTGCATTGTCAAAGAATTTTGTCTTCCACAAGAGGACCAAGCATATTGGTGTTAAATATCATTTTATTATAAAGTTGATTAACAATGAAGAAATTGTGTTGCAGCACTGCAGGTCACAGGAGTAATTTGTTGACATCATCAAAAAGCCATTGGCATATCAAAATTTTGTTTATCTCAGAAACTATTTGGGAATTGTAAATGGCGGCAATTGTGATTAAGAGGAAGTGTTGGAAATAATAATCCCAACCACCACAATAAAAAACCTGACAACAACGATACTTGTCAGATGTATTTTTTGCAAGTTGCATCTTTGTTTGAAGATGGAAGGACTGAAGCCAAGCATGAACCATTTTGAAACAACAACATCATATTAATTTTGCTCTGTCATGAATTAAATGTAAAATTGTATGTTGAGTTATATATGAATGTAAAATTCATTTTGTATTAGGTTAGAGAGCAAGAGGTTAGAGGGAGAGAGAGCGCAAGTCTCTTAGGAGAATATGGTGGAGCAAATTTTGGTGGGCGAGTGAAAAGAAAAGTTACAGTATTCTACTGTGCGTTATTCTGCGTGAAATTTTAATTTTTACTTAGTGAATGAGCCGCAGCCTCATGTGAACATATTTTCATGTTTTAAAATATAATACTAAGTTTTTATTGTATTGCTCCAAACCTATTTTTTCATTTTTGCGGTGAGTAAATATTATTCATAAGTCTCTCAAATAGCTTCACCTCATGTGAATGTATTTTCATGTTTTACAATATAATACTAAGTTTATATTGTGTTGCTCCAAACCTACTTTGTCATTTTTGTCGTGGGTAAATATTATTCATAATTCCCTCAAATAGCTCCATGATGGGCCAAATCCAAGTTTGTGAAATAGCTTCGTGGTGCGCAAAGGTAGTTTCCCGAAATCAGCTCCGTAGCTGCACGAAAATAGCTTTACGAAAGTCAAAGACCTCTGCCCTCTGCGAAAATTAAATTTACTAAATATTTCTAACTAATTAGAGTAATGTGATATATATTATATATATATATATATAATATATATATATGTATGATCAAACTCATTGCACTCTTCCAGGATATATGTCCCTAGTTCTCAAGGAATCTCCTAGCTCTATTACTTTTGTCTATTTAGCCAACACATTTCGGATTTTCTATTTCGATGGGGCATGAGCTAGAGGATGTTGTGGAGTTTTTTGTCATATTAATCTTGCTACAATTTATAGTTTTAAATCATTTGGAGGTATAGGGGACCATTGTAGGGTTGAAATGTTGGATTTATAGGGTGCGTTACAAGTGGTTATGTGGCTCAGCATTGATAAGATTTTGGTGGTTGGAGACCCTCCATGATCAAATGTATTAACAAAAATGACTTGGAGGTCCCCTCTCTTTGCAACCGGATGTAGAGGGTTCAAATTTTAAAGTCTCTCTTTTATGAGATATCCTTCCAACATATCTACAGCAAGCAAAACTCTAAAACCAATGGTTTCTCAAGTTTTATGTCTAGCATATGCAATTTGAGCTGGCATATGCCTTTTGACCTGGTTGTGGAGAGAGCCATTAGAAGTCATGGTTTTTTTGAGATCTTCTAAACTTAAACTGAGATGACGGGCTTCAATAATACAAGGCCTCCATAGGAAAATCATGAATAATATAATCTCATTGCTGAGAGTGGTTGTATTGACATCATAACCTTTGCTTCTAATAGAATCCAAGCCCTAATTTCAAAGAATGCAAAAAACATCAAGAAATGATATTACAGTTTTTAAGAAGAGTAATTGATGGTCCATATTATATATATATATATATATATAATATTATATATATTATATATATATATATATATATATATATATATATATATATATATATATATATATATATATATATATATACACGATCTAACTCATTCCTCTCTTAGCATTGTTGCACACTTCCATGATATAGGTCCCTAGTTCTCAAGGAATCTCCTGGTTCTATTACTTTTGTCTACTTAGCCAACACATTTTGGATGTGCTATTTCGATGGGACATGAGCTGGAGGGTGAGGGAATTGTGGATGTTTTAATATTAATCGTGCTACAATCTACAGTTTTAGATGGTTTGGAGGTATACGGGACAATTGTAGGGCTGAAATGTTGGTTTTATTGGGTGCTTTACAAGTGGTTATGAGCCACAACATTGACAAGATTTCGGTGATTGGGGACTCTCACCACGATTAGATGGATTCAAGAAAGAAATGACTTGGAGGTCTCCTCTCTTTGCAACTAGATGCAGAGGGTTCAAGTTTTAAAGTTTCTCTTCTATGAGATACCCTTCCAACATGTCTACAGAAAACAAAACTCTAAAAAACAATGCTCTCTCTGAAAGTCTTATGTCTGGCATATGCATTTTGACTGGTTGCAGAGAAAGCCATTAGAAGTCAAAGTTCTTTTGAGATCTTCTAAGTCCTTCTGCTTCTCCATTGGTGCTTCTGTGGTATTTTTGGGCTCTTGCCACATTATGCTATTGGCTTTTGTTCTTATAATCTCTATGTGCTCAAGAATTTTGTTATGTGTTTAAGCTACATATGAATTTTTTTGATACCCATGTCTGCCTTTACAAAATTGTTTGAAATATAGCTACAATGCGCTTTTTTGGCCAGCTATAGCAGTAGTTTTCTTGTGTCAATGTTGGACAATAGTCTAATTTGTTCTGGATTTATACTCATGTATAACATTCTTCTTACTAAAAAAATGTATTGTTTTCTTCTTATGAACAAAAAAACATGATCAAACTCGTCATCTACCTAAAATAATTAAGAAAGCATGCCTAAAGATCCCCACAGGTTGCATAATAGATTTCTTTTAGTGCTTTGTATTAAGGAAATAAATACCGGATAAAACATAAATATATCTTAAATTTTTCCCATGAAAGTATGGATTTTATATTCAAACTCACGAAGCATGGAAGAAATTTGCAAAATAATATTGCGTATTTAAACTCGGATATATATCTTAAAGTAGTCTGAATTATCTGTTTACATGAAAGTTCATCTAAAAATTAAATGCATTACATTTTCAATCTCTCACCTGAAGAAAAAAGAAATGTCACTTTCTTCATAAAAATAATGCAGTTCTACGCTCAAGATCGCAACCAAAGGGAGCATCCAAAGAGCGTAAATCCAGTGAAAATTGTGATTTTTCATTAGGTACGATAGTGTCAAAGGTTGACCTTATATACTATGATTGTGTAAAAGGTTTACCCCGATTTACTATGTTGTGTAACATGACCTTCCTTCTACCATTAACGCAAAAACAAGCCATGAAAACAAAAATGTGCACTGTCTCTACATATTTCATTATTTCCAACTGCAATGGATGCAACTATAAAAATATATGTAGCGCTAGACATTAGGGTGCAATTATAGGAAATAAGGTAGAAAACATTGTCAAGGGTGCAATTATAGGATATAAGGTAGAAAACATTGTCAATGAGTTCCAGTGCGCCTTACCGCATAAGGTGTATATATATATCTTTCATCCCTTGAATTGAATAAAAGTCGGAGCAATATAGTAAAATGAAACTCAAAATATGCCAAAAAATCAAGATGAAAGACAAATAGTTGGTATTACTATGCAAATTATCACTTGATTAAGGTATGTTATTTAGCTAGAAAATATACAATTCTTAACTTTTTTATAGCATTTAAAATCTTGGAAATATTAACATATTTTACATGAGTAAAAAGTTTTGAATTTATAGTGAATGAACGCTTTGTCAAGAGATTTATGAATGAATGAATGCAGGTTTTTTCTGTCGTAGATTCTTGGTTCATTTTTTTTAACAAACTTATTTAAATTAATCAATTTAATTTAGGATTTAAATTATGAGGTGTAAATTATTTAATTTAAATAAGATTGAATTAAACTAGTTTAGATTTATGTTAACTCTAGATCCATCTAAGGCTGAAAGGGTTCAAATTTATTGAGATGCAAGCTTTTTTTAGAGTAAAAAGAGATTTGATCCCTCTTTTGGCTTGGTAGATGATCTTTCCAGGACAAAGAATTAAAGGTATTATAGACTCATGTGCATGGATGTGCCTATGTTAATTTATGCAACAGATTGATAAGATTGCGAAATACATAGACACTGAAGAAGTTAGAGAAAATACAACATGAAAACATGTAAATACAACAAGTTTAATAAGGAATTCACCCAATGCTCTTGGGCTACGTCTCCTGGTCCAACCTTTAGTGGTGGCCTCTCTATTATGTTTTCAAAGTAGATTTTTTACAGCAATGAGCTCAATTTGAGTCTCACTCAACAGATATGAATCTGTAGGACTCGAGTACATAGACTCTCCTTACTGAAACTTGACCTCTACTGGTCATAGTAGTATGAGCCCAATCTGAGACTCATACATGATAGGCATATACAGAGGAGCTCGCTTGAACCTCTCAAGCCTTCTATGGAGTACACAGACTCTCTGACTCTTTCTGGCTCTGTCTCGATGCTGCCTTTGCTCTGTAGGTCAGCTTGAATTATTTCCTCTGTTGTCTGCTCTTAGATTTCTTACTCACTTTTCTCACTGCTTGCTTAGTTTCCATCAATTTGTGGCTTTAAGGCCAATTTTGTTTCTAATCGTTTGTTTCCGCTTCTTGGCATTCTAGTTCTTCTACCTCTCTCCGTTTGAATTCCCTTCTTCTACATCGTCATCACTGTGTAATGCTTCACAGGGAGGTGGCCACCTGTTACATAATGAACTGAGTGTTAGTTCTCTTGGAAATGTTTGAACATTCGTTATTTCCATTTAAATCCCAGATTGCCCGCAAACATCATTCTTCTGCCAACTCATCATTCATGTTGGACTTCAAACTTTATATAACTCGGCCTATTTACACCGTTGAACCCAATCATCTGTCGGATTGCATGTCTGCCGTTGATCTGGAGCCTCCAAATCCTATGGCCTCTATCCATATTGGGTGGGTAAGTTGCATGACATTTACCTGTCCAGTGTGAGTGGTTTTCTCTCTCTTCTGTTGGACGCATGGCACCCAGTGTGTGGCATCAGGCGGGACTCGGTTGAAACCGCTAACGACTTGAAGCTCTTCCAATATCCTGCCGATTTTTGTGTGGGACCCGCTTTTGACGGAGTAGGTGAATTCCATACGGTTTTTGACTTTTCAGTTCCATTCGCTTGGGTCTTTTCCTTCTCTAAGGGGTTTTCCCGGTGATATGAAATTAGCAATCACATATCAAAAACCTCCCCAATTTCTCCAAAAGACCTCCCATTTTGTTGTTTCGTGGCAGCGCTTGTTACCATGAGCCAACAGTATCCGCACTTGACCGAGAGTCCTTGTTGCTCCGCGCTGCTCACAAATTACAACTGTTCTGAGGGTGTTCCTGATAAGCTTGACCTTTGTAAGTCGTTGGAACTTTGCCATGAATTTTACAGAGTTATGAAAACTTAGAGAGTGTTTTAAGATCCAAATTGGATCATGACCTTCCCACTGAAAAAGTTTTTGGACCACCAAAATTCAGTTTTTAAGCATCAATCAAGTGAGGGTATAAATTCCTCATTTTCCAAATTTCTATCCATTTCGCATTGCTTGGTTTTGAACCTTTGAGCCCAATCCTGAGGTACTCAACATCCCCTCTGCGCTTGATTCTCACCTTCCTGTCTAGAACTATATCTTCCTGCAATTCATTAATATATTTAGAAAACAAATCATCAATAGACAGAAATTGACTCTACTCTTCGGGATCTTCAATCAATGAAGGTTCAAATAGTCTCAAGTTGTCTACATTAACAACTGAGTAGATGTGCATGTAAGCTGGTAAGTCAAGGTGAAAAACATTCTAACCAATTTTCTCAAGTATCTTGAAAGGTCCATACCTTATTGGCTTCAACTTCTTACCTTCACCTTGCATTCTGTCTTTGATGATATACAGCCAAACTTGATCACCAACTTGGAAACTATGCTGCATCCGATGCTTATCATGCCTTGCCTTGTACTTGGCTTGGCTCTTTTCCAGTTGTTCCTGTACTTCCTGGTTAATCTCTTGGATTTGTTCGATGAACTTGGTTGCCTTTTCCACATCACTGTGTCCATCAACCACTATGTCTTCACCAAAGAAAAAATCCAAGGGAGACCTTGGCGTGAAACCAAAACAGGTCTCAAAAGGAGATCTCTGTGTAGAATAATGTTTAGCTTGGCTGTAAGCATGTTGCACATAACATAAATTTTCATCCCAAAGCTTGGGATGTTTTCTGCAATATCCTCTGAGCAATTGGATCACTGTCCTATTGACCACTTCTATTTTTTCATCTATTTGTGGATGAAAGGTTGTGCTCTTTTTTAGTCTGGTGTCCATCAGTTCCCACAAACTTGACTAAAATTTCCCAACAAATCAGGTATCTCGATCAGATATAATGGAAGTGGATAATCCAAAATGAACCCATACATGCCGAAAGAACAACTTTGTAGTTTGTTCAGCTGTAATCTATTTGTTACAAGGTATTAAGATACACATTTTGCTAAACCTATCCACAACAATGTATAAATAGTCATGACCTTTCGTAGATTTAGCCAGTGCCCCAATGAAGTCCATGGAAACACTTTCGCAAGGATGAGAAGGAACTAGTAGTGGAGTGTACAAGTCTAGTTTTCTATTGCTAGATTTGCTTTTAGCACACATGGTACAACCTCTTACATATCTAGAAATTGTCTCATTCATTTTTTCCAATAACAAAATATTTGCAGCCGTGAAACTGTTCTACTTACACCAAAGTGACCTGATATTAGAGAAGTGTGTGCTTCTTGAATTATCTTTACTCTTTCAGTTTGCGAAATGCATAACTTTCGAAAATGATACAAGAGTTGGTCCTTAACATGATAATCCAATTATTCTACTTGTTTGCCATGAATTAAAGTAGCTTTCATGCAATACTGAATTATGCTTAAGTATAGTAGATGCATTGGTCTAGACAACATATCTGCAACTTTATTGTGTATGCCCTTTTTATATATGATGTCTAAATGAAACTGTTGTAGAAAATCGATCCACCTATAGTGTCTTGATTGTTGAAAATTGGTTTGGGAGTGTAAATATTGAATTCGTTGATGATCAGTATGTATAATTGTCTCTTTGCCCATTAAATAATGTCTCCACTTTTTCACACTCTGTACTAATTTATACAATTCTTTATCATATGTTGGATAGTTAACTACTGTAGAATTAAATGTCTCAGAATGATAACATATGGGTTTACCGTGATGCATCAACACTGCTCCCATGGCATAGTCACTTGCATTTGTTTCAATCTCAAATGGTCTTTGAAGATTGGGCAATGCTAGTATTGGTGTTGTAATAATCTTTTCTTTTATGGTGTCGAAGGCTTTTTGCTTTTTGCCTCCTCACTGAAACACCTTGTTCAATCTTTTTAAAGCATGTAAGGGAGTTGCAATTAAGGAAAAGTTAGCAATAAACTTTCTCCAATACTATGTTGCTCCTAAGAAGCTTCTGACTTCTGTAGCAAATTTGGGTAGGCCAGTTTACAATGACTGCAACCTTAGAGGGATCTATCTTCAATTCAACACCCCCTACAATATGACCCAAATAATTCAAAGATGTTTTTCCAAATTCACATTTTGAGAGCTTAACATAAAGATTCTCTCTTTTCAAAACATCTAGAGTCTGCTTGACATGCTTTAAATTCTCTTCCCATGTTTTACCAAATATAAGAATGTCATCCTAATATAGAATGACAAAATCATCAAGAAAAGGTCTAAGTACATCATTCATTACTCTCATGAAAGTAGTAGGAGCATTAGTTAAGTCAAAAGGCATAACCAACCACTCAGACAATCCCTACTTTGTTTTGAAAACAGTCTTCCATGCATCTTGCTTTGCAACTCTGACCTGATGACAGCTACTATGCAAGTCCAACTTGGAAAGATAAACAACTTCCTTTAACTGATCTAATAGATCATCTATGTGAGGAAGGGGATAACGATTTTTTATCGTTATCTTATTCAATGCTTGATAATCAATGCGCATGCTCCATGAGCCATCTTTCTTTCTCACCAAGACAATTGGAGACCCACATGGTGATATGCTAAGTCTAGTGAACCCCTTCTCGAGCAACTCCTGTATCTACTTCTTAATTTCTGCATTCTCTAAAGTTGACAACCTGTACATTCCGATGTTAGGCAATGGAGCATCTTGTTGCAAATTAATATAGTGTACTATTTCATTTTTGGGTGGCAGACCTTTAGGTTCTTGAAATATTATATTATATTTTGAAACAACTTTTTCTAAATCAGCTTGTTGTTTAGCATCACAACCTTCAAATACATTGGTTTTATCCAGTTTCTTTTCCTTTACAACCATCAGTAAAAATTGTTTGCATGAATTTACAATTCTTTTCATCTACCCTGACTTTATCAGAGTATAATTATTCTTGAGTTTATGAGCTCTTACAATATATTCGATTCCATCTTTAACGAGTTGATACTTGTTCTTAGCTCTATAGAAAATAGCTTTCCTATCATACAGGTAAGGACTTCCTGAAACAATTACACATATATCCAAAGGAACTCTATCTAACTCAACCTCATCTACAAATGCTAACCCAAAAGAAAACTTAAGTTTACATTGTCTAGTCACTTGTAGCTTTGCTTCATCACATAACCAACCCGATGGATATGGTTTCTTATGAGGTGTGGTTAGTAATCTCGGATTCTTTACAATTTCTTCGGAAATTAAATTTACTTGAGAGCCCCTATCAAACAAAGTATCAAGCTTTTGATGCTTGGAAATAACCCAAACATGAAAAAGCTCCTGTCTTTTCCTCTCATTTTATTCATTATCAGTAGATGGTGCAAAATTACTAGTATATGCTTTAGAATTTTTACCTTTTATACCCGTGGTTGCGATTGTTGTTTCATCTGCTGAGTCTGACCCCAAATCCTTTTGAATAACTACAACAATCTTCTTCTTTTTTCCCTCAAACTTCTTGAGTCTCAGCTCCAGATGCAGGATCTAGCAGTGTTCATCATCATGCCCATCCTTCTTACAGTGAGTGCATGAAGATTTGGTCTTTTGTACAGTATTTATCTTCCTCTCTTTCCATTTTTGTTTTCTCTTTTCCTTGCTTTTTCTTGCAGTGGGTTTTGATGATCCCCCAACTTCTGGGTTCACATTCTTGCCTCTAGCTTCTAGATGTGTTGACTGAATAGATACCTCATCTATGCTAGTGGGCCTTAAGTAGCTATGTAGACCACCTATATACTTCAATAGAGTTTCAGGGGAGTCTAAAGAAATTCATAGAATCAAATATCTTTTCCTAAATTCTTGAGTGTACCGTTGTACACTTTTTCCTTTTAATTGGTGAAGAGTTTGCCAACTCATCATGGCTTGCTACATATAGCCTAGTGGATAGATTTTTTTTTTAATTGTAGAAACAAATTCACTCTAGATAGAAATAATTTTACCATGCTTCTTCATGTCAGATTGTGTCCTGCCTTCCCTCCATACCAAGGCAGTGCCTCCAAGGCGTAGGCTAGCCAGCTGAATATTACTTTTGTCTGAAGCGATGCTTTGCACTTTGCAATAAACATCAATCTGTCTAATCCAATTATCCAACTTCTCTACATTCAACTCTCCATCATATATCGACAAATCAAATTTAACATCTAATTTAATCAAAGATGTTTTCTTTTTATTTTTAGGGCTACTAGGAGGTGTGGGAAGTTTTTATTCTTTCTCTTTGCCTTTAGAGTGGTCATGGAGGAGAGATTCTTCTGTTCCTTTATCTCATTTAGAGTTTGATGGATCTTCTTCTCTACCTGTCTCAAATTCTCTATACATTTCCTCTACCATGGCTTTCATGGTCATGAAACCATCCATGAACTAGGAATCTAATTCCAAGGGACTTTCTTCTAACATTTTCTTCTTAGGATATACTCTTCCAATTTTAGGGTTAGCTTCAACCAATTCTTCTTCTCCTAATTTAAGCTTTGATCTAGTTAGCATTCAACAACAAAATCCAGCACAAGCTTGTCTAACCTTAGTTACCTAGAGCTCTGATACCACTTGATATCAAATTTATCCAGGACAAAGAATTAAAGGTATTATAGACTCATGTGCATGGATGTGCATATGTTACTTTATGCAATAGATCGATAAGATTGCGAAATACATAGACACTAAAGCATTGAGAGAAAACACAACAGGAAAACATGTAAATAAAACAAGTTTAATAAGGAGTTCACCCAATGCTCCTGGGCTACGTCTTCTGGTCCAGCCTTCAATGGTGGTCTCTCTATTATGTTTTCAAAGTAGAGTTTTTACAAGAGTGAGCTCAATTTGAGTCTCACTCAATAGATATGAATCAGTAGGAATGGAGTACATAGACTCTCCTTACTAAAACTTGTCCTCTAATGGTCACAGTAGTATGAGCCCAATATGAGACTCATACATGACAGGCATATATAGAGGAGCTCACTTGAACCTCTCAAGCCTTCTCTAGAGTACACAAACTCTCTGACTCTCTCTAGATCTATCTCGATGCTTCCTTTTCTCTACAGGTTAGTTCGACTTATTTTCTCTGTTCTCTGCTCTTATCTTTCTTACTCGCTTTTCTCATTGCTTCTAGTTGCTTGCTTTGTTTATGTCAGTTTGTGACTTTAAAGCCAATCGGCTTTTTGACTGTTCGTTTCTGCTTCCCGACATTCTGGTTCTTCTGTCTCTGTTCATTTTGAATTCCCTTGTTCTATGTCATTGTCAGTGTGTAACACTTCACAGGGAGGTGGCCACTTGTTTCATAATGAACTGAGTGTCAGTTCTCTTGGAAATGTTTGAACGGTCGTTATTTCCGTTTAACTCCCAGATTGCCCACGAACATGATTCTTCTGCCAACTCATCATTCATGCCGAACTTCAAACTTTATGTAACTTGGCCTGTTTACCCCATTGAATCTGATCATCTTTCGGATTGCATGTTTTCCATCGATCTAGAGCCTCCATATCCTACAGTCTCCGTCCATATTAGGCAGGTAAGTTGCATGACTTTTACCTGTCTGATGTGAGTGGTTTTCTCTCTCTTCCACCAAACGCATGGCACCCAGTGTGTGGCATCAGATAGGACTTGGTTGAAACCGCTTACTGCTCGAAGCCCTTCCAATATCCTACCGATTTTCATGTGGGACCCGCCTCTGATGGAATCGGCGTATTCCATACATTTTTTGACTTTTTGGTTGTGGTCACTTGGGGATTTTCCTTCTCTGAGGGGTTTGCATCAAAAACCTCCCCTATTTCTCCAAACGACCTCCCGTTTTACTGTTTCATGGCAATGTGTGTTACCATGGGCTAACGGTCTGCGCGCTTGACCTTTGTAAGTCTTTGGAACTTTGGCATGAATTTTACAGAGTTATGAAAACTTAGAGAGTGTTTTAGGATCCAATTCAGATCAGTAGATCTATAGTTAATAGAGATTTAAACTGGTGTAATTTAAATTCTTGAATAAATGTATTTTTAGAAATTTACGTTATTTAAACCTTGATAGTATGAGTAACTGTTGTGTTATATTTGACTATCCTGTTATGTAATTGAAATTCAAGAAAATATGCTTTCCTCATGGTTTTCATTGTCTAAACCTTGATTGTTTGAGAGGGTGAACACAAACATGAAGGTTGTGAGCAATATAGAATGGTAAGTCCCACATCATACAACTTTCCATTAGATAGCAATCCCGATACGGTCTCTTTAACCCAAAACACTTACATTGGTTCCAATGAAAGAACAATTGTGCCTTTTGCCTTAAGATCTAGTAAGAGTTATCTTGCTTGTTAGGTTGTGATGGAAGAATATAATATGTATTCTGAGTAGGTTTTTAACCATTTTGATTGCATGGTGCCATATCTCATAGATTCTCATGATATATAATATCTATTATATATAGGTGTAAAGGTTGTATTATTTAGTTTAAATATTTGTGCATTATAATGGTATTCATTAACTTCACTAATTTGTGATTAAGATGGTATAAATTTGGATTAATGACAATCTCTATCACTCCTTTTTCCCTCTCTTTCTATGCCTTTTACTATTAAAGGCCCTAAAGTGGTTAGGATTAGGGCTACATGGCTGATACAACACAATATTTTTTCTCTATTATTTGATCTAATCCATTATGAATCACACCTCCCCTATTTGGAGGTGTTTTGTGCCCAAAATTTAAATAATTCTAGTACTTCAATGACTGCTCAATGTTAGGCTCTGCTACTAGTTTTAATTGGGTCTCTTGGCTCTAAAATGTGATGGGGTCTTGTTCAACCTCCTTTCCTGGCTCTCCTTAGGGTCCTTTTTTCTCTGTTCATGTTTCATGCTTTTACTAAACATCTCATTAACCTTTTTCTCTAGTTCTTATTAACTTTTCTAGGTCTGCACATTTTTTCCTTCAAATTGTGTTGGTCATAGTTAAACAACTCCTTGGTGTCTATGACAACAAACTCTCGCACTTCTAGATATAATGTCCAAAATCTCAAGTGTGAGATTCATTACACATCGCAGGGGGATATTGTCAACTCACCTACTGTCTTCTCATTTTTAGCCAGATTTCCTTTGTATCAAGGAGAATTCTCCTTGTACATCATAGAAATCTAATGTACTAGTCAAGCCAAGTCAAGAGCTCTCCAAGGCATCTACTTCACACTTCACAGATCAAATGATCTGATTAATTTTGGTTTAGGTGGTAGATAGGATTGATAGGCTTCTTTAGGATGATTAGAGTTGGGATTCAATGGAAATGTACCCAAACATTCTCAACCATAAGATTCCGTAGATAGTGAAACCATATAAAAATAACATCAATGACTTGCAAAAGGTATAAGGTGATAGAGAATGAATGATCAATGCCTTAGCTTATCAATGAAATTTTGGGCATATGGATTGAGTGGGAAAAGTTTCCAAGAAAGATGATTCATAAGATTAACAAAACAATGTTGCACAATGTGGGAGGTAAATGAATGTCTCTCACCTTATGAATCATGAATCTAGGTACAAAATAATAGGAGAGCTAAACGAAGGTCTCCTACCCTTGTTAACCTAGGAGACTCAATTTTTGAGATAAATGAAAGGAGAAAGAGGAAGACAAAGGTCTCTTACTAATTAAACCTTTTGACCATGAAAGCCAAGACACCTTTTATTTCTTTTAAATTTTGAACAAGTAACCCCCAATCTCCTCCACATGGACATGCAGGTCCATAGTGATTATACTTCAAAATAAACCATGGGTAAATATCTCACTATTGTTCTACATTTCCTTGGAAAACGAATAGGTTTTTCATCCATGTGGACTCACCAAGTGATCTTGTAGGTTTTCCCAATCTTATTGTGTTTAAGGCTGCTTAAGGAAAATATGGAAAAGTTGGATCCAATCAGAATGTAGATCCCTATAGGCCAGTCCCACATCCATTATAGGTCATCCAATCAAGTTTTGTTCCATGCTCAAATGTGTGTGTATATTTTCTCCAAATAAAACAAGTTGTAACGTTATTAAGTTATAAAATTAGATATAGTAGAATCTAGATGTCATGAAAAATATTTTGTTGGTATATCCCCACCTATGATTCTTTAGAATGCTAGAATGTTATGAAACTAGCTCACAAAAAGATAGAAACGATATGTTAATGCCTTAGAATTCAACCTCTTCGAGGGGGCAACCTCCTTTACATTAAAAAATGAAGAATTCTTGGATGATACAAATGCCAAAACCTCATTTCTATATATAGGAGTCTAAGCGGTCACAATATAACCAAGCTGACCTAACAATAATGATATAAATGCACAAAAATAACAATAGTGGGATTTTATGGGGAAAAATAATAACAATAAGGGATACAATGACAATAGTAATGGGGGAATCACTAGTATTATATGGACATAACATGACCCTCTCCTTCAAGAAAGTATTTTCCTCAACACTTGAGTAGTTCTGGATGCTTCTGTATAAAATTCTCATCCTCCCATGTGGAATCTTCAATGGGTAAGTTCTTCCACTTTATGAGATACTTTGAAATCGATCGATTTCGTAGCTATCGAGTTCTTGTTTCTTTGACTGCTTTAGGTTCCAATATGATTTTTTCTTCCTCATCAAGTTTTGGCAATATTGTTTGAACTGAAATCGTGTCATCTATAACCTTCTTTAAGCATGAAACGCGGAAAACTTGGTGCACTTGGGAAGCTGTAGGAAGCTCCAATTCGTATTCCATAGTACCTATCTTTTGCAACACCTTGTATGAACCATAATACTTTGGTGAAAATTTATTATCATTCTTAGCTTGCTTGAGGAACATTTGTTTATATGGTTGTAGCCATAGGAATACCCAATGACCTACATCAAAATTTCTTTCATTGTGATGCTGATCGGTTTTTTGTTTCATTCTATTCTATGCCAAGGTGAGGTTATCCTTTAAGATTTGAAGAACTTGTTGTTGATGCTCGATGTGATCTTCCATTGCTTGAACCTTAGAATTTTCTCTTAGATGATGTGATGGATGGTGGATGATATCCATAAAGTGCCATAAATGGGGTCATTTTTGTTGCAATATGGAAGGAAGTGTTATACCACCATTCAGCCAGAGGCAGCCATTTGACCCATTGTGTCTGTTTATCACATACAAGGCAATGAAGATATCCTTCCACACATTTGTTTACTATCTTAGTTTTCCCATTAGATTGAGGATGATAAGATGAGCTATGAGCTAACTGAGTACCAAGACAAGAAAATAACTCTATCCAAAAACTTCCAGTGAAAATGGGATCTCTGTCACCTACAATAATCTTTGGGTTTCCATGTAGGTTTTGAATTGTTTCCATAAATGCTGTAGAAAATGTACTCACTTTAAATGGATGAGATGATGCACAAAAGTGTGCATACTTGGTAATTCTATCAACTACCACCATGATAACACTCTTTCCTTCGGACTTGGGTAAACCTATGATAAAACCCATTGAAACCTCCACCCAACATTGGCTTAGAATTGATAAAGGTTGTAATAGTCATGGGGTTTTAATTGTTTCAACTTTGTTTTGTTGGCAAACCCTATGGTATATTTTTAGAAATCCTGAGTGCCCTCCTAAGGGATAGGTGTGCAATTCCCTAAGAATCTTTTGTTTAAGTTGGGAATTCTTACATAGGTATAACCAATCCTTTTACTATAATGAATCACTTTTCCAACTAAATGTATCAAATGTACTAGGATCTTGTTGTATCTTTTGAATGAGTTCCCACACTTCCTTTTCATTATTCCATTCTTCCCTTGCTTCATTTATCCCATATGGTTGGATAATATAAATGGCGCAAAGAAATGCTTCCACATCCTCATCCTCTCTTGAGAGTGCATCTGCCACAATGTTTTTCTTCCCTTTTTTGTAGATGATTTCAAAGTCATAGATCAACATCTTTGTGACCAATTTATGCTTCTCTTCTAAAGATAACCTTTGTTCTAAAAAGTATTTAATACTATCATGATCTGTTTTTACCTTGAAGTGTCTTCCCATTAGGTAGGGTCGCCATTTCTTAAGTGCATGTAGTATTGCTAGCATTTCCTTCTCATAAATAGCTTTGTCTAAATCCTTTTCTTTGATTGGATGACTTTCAAAAGCAATGGGTCTTTCTTCTTACATTAAAACAACACCAATTCCATTTCCTGAGGCATCACAGTCCACAATAAAGGTTTTTGTGAAGTCCAGTGTAGCTGAGATTGGTGCTTGGCACATTGCCTCTTTAAGATGTTCAAAGGCCTTTGTTACTTATGGAGTCCATGATATTGCATCTTTCTTCAATAATGATGTTAGAGGTGCTACTATTCTTCCATAATTCTTAACAAACTTGCAATAATACCCTGTCAACCTAACAAATCCTCATAGATGCTTTATGGATGTGGGGATTTTCCATTCCTTAATTGTTTTAATTTTGCTAGGGTCAACCTTAACACCTTCATGAGATACAATATGACCCAGATATTCCACCTCTTATACTCCAAAGAAACATTTGGAGTATTTTGCATATAATTGTTTCTCCTCCAATAGTTTGAGCACCATGTCAACATGTGGGACATGATCCTTCCAAGACTTGCTGTAGATTAGTATATCATCAATGTTGTACAGGTAAATCCCCTCTGCGGACAGAGGCAATCACACTAGCCTAAATGGGGTCTAGCAACAATCAAACAACGCTAACACGCAGGTTCCTAATTGCAAAGTAAAGACTGATGATGTGGGCTTACCTCGAATCCAACGCTAGTATTTGTAGAAGAGTCATTGCTCCCGTTCTTTCGCTTCAGCTGGTCACAATCCTCATGATCCTCGTGAACAGACACCTACACATGCAAAGAACAAGACAAATACAAGCATAAAATCCAAGAAATGCAACTATGTATCAGTCAGAAAGGATACAACTCAAACATCATTATAAAAACAACACGAGTGGAACCAGAACGATAGTCGCATATTATTATTGATAAATAAAAGAGAATACAACCAATTTCTGACGTCAAATCCTCCTTTGGCTGGGTGATCAGTAACAAATGCCTTGCAAAGCTTGTAGAGGATGGGGAACAAGCCTCTCTCTCCTTGATTACTTGGACATGGATCTCCTCCTTAAAGATATAGCCTTATGGGGATGAACAAGGCCTCTTGTACCATGAGCTTAGCAATTCTCAGACTTTGGGACTTAGATTTGGGAGCTTGAAGAGTAGAATTACTAACTAGCTTGTCAAAGGCAAAGAGACAAGCTTATATAGAGATAGGAGAAGGGGATAAGATCATCCACAAGATTCATGGGATTATCCTTATCACTAGGAAGCTTCCATGAGAGGTGGAAAACTACTTCCCTCCTTGGGAGATTCGAAGCCCAACTGAACTAACTCAAACTGGAATCAGTTCATGAATAGTTTATAAGGAACCTTCGCAAGTTGGTTTGTTAAAAACTTTACCCAATTGGGTTGGCACTAGTGCGACTCTGATACAGAGCGCCAGCTGGCGCGCCCTCTTTGGAGGATTTCCCCCATTGGCGCAAGTGATACACTGTGGAATAACGTCAATGGAAAAAGGGCTATATTTATGGGTATTTTGCAGAAGGTGTCTTCAGGGCATATGAAGTACATACTCAAGGGGATACAATGTAGGTGTTTTTAGGTTATGTCACTTCTCACAGGTCCTTGAATAGGTCCTCCAATGTACGGGAGAAGGGGTAACAGGGACGGTGACAAAATACTGTGTAACAAATGCCCCCTAAAGCATGAAGCGCGAGAGAGATAGGGGTGAAATGCTTTACAAGAACATGGTTGACTAAAAACATGGCCATTGGAGAACCTGCACGAAGTACAACTGATATCTCAAGTACATGATGTACATGGTATGGGCGCAGCCATCCATAGCAGAGGACATAAAAATCTGGATCGAAGGTATGGACGCAGCCATCCAGTGAGGATCGATGAATAGACTCAAGCATGGTTGCAGCCATCCATCGAATGAGTCATGTAATAATAATCCAAAAAATGCAACCTGGATCTCAGCAGACAAAATCCAGGGTCTTGCGCTCCATCTCGACCCGAACAAAGTACAAGTTCAAGCATGCGAATATGGGAGTCGAAGTCGAACATGCGAGAACATCGTCTGATTACCAGTCAATGATAAAAATTGTTAACAGATGCGAGGGGTACCACCAATAATGACAATGGTCCTCAAGGTACTATAGGTACAATCCACGGCATGTGAATCAGTGAGCCGGTGTCAAACACCCGTAGAATCATCCGATCGGAGGCCAATGATGAAAACCTTGCGTCGAACACGAAGAACCTGCCATTGAGGCATGCAGGCTCCAAGGTACCTGAAGGGAGTCTCTAAGTCAACTTCCTGGATAATGAGCTAAAGTCGACAGGAAGTGACCTTGATCGACGGTGGGCCATAATGTTTCCCACATCGTCGACACGAGATAGAGAAGGATAAAATGTTTTTTGTGAGGTATCAGAGGGAGGTTGAGTATTCTACAGAGGTCAACTTCTCTAGAACATATCGGCGGCACTACAGTGGACTTGGCAGTATTTGACATCAAATGATCAGGGGTCATGGTGACAAGACGATGAGCAGATGAATGGTCAAACAGAATAACCCAGACCCACGGAGGCAAGTGTAAAACAAGATGAGATGTCCCCACCTAGACACGAATGTAGACAAGTGCCATGTTCAAGAGCGACATACTGCCGACACGATGATAGTTGTGGTTCCTTTATTCCCCCACCATTTCGGGCGAGTACCCCAGTTATTTTTGAATGACAAGCTTGACGGGGATAACATATGCTCGGGAGGAGTCATTTTGACGGAATCCAATGTCATTAAGTGTTAGCGATTCTGAAAAAGGAAGAACTCGGCGTCTTTTCATGTTTAGAGAGTTTGAAAAGACAGCGAAAAGGAAACTCTAGGGGTGTCTTTTTTCGCAAAGTTGTGTCTCTCGAGCTCGAAAAAGTATAAAACCATGCTTGAAAGAACCGCCCGATCATTATGACCGAGGAGTACCTTTCATAAGTAGTGATTCTGATGTGAAAAAGTAAAAAAGCGATCAAAACCACGTTGCTTCGTGACCGTTAAGGAACCGGAAATGACAAGGGTCCGATGATCTTTTCGTTTTTTACATGGTCGGAAAAGGGTTTAAAGACGACCGCCTCTCATTTACATTTAACGAGTCGAGAGGAATAACTCGGCAATATTTCCATCTTTAAACAGTCAGAAAAGAGTTGAAAGAAGATCTCCATTTTATTCTTTTTAACGAGTCAAAAAGGGAAAAAAATACTCGGCAACTTTTTCATGTTTTATGAGTCAGAAAAGAGCTTAAAGGTGACTCGTCCTAGAGGAACGAGTGGTATAAAGGGTAGCAACTGGTTAAGACAATGGTGGAACTGCTCAAAACATGTAAAGGTCAAGAGGCTGGCTAACAAAACCACTCTTAACTGCGGTCCCTCAGGAAAGGAAAACAAGCAAGTGAAACCATATGATCGGCCAAAGAGATGGTGGCGATGGGATGAAAACAACCAAGGCTCATCTATTTGAATTTAGCGGATAAGGACAGCAATCATGAGATGTAAAATGGGTATGGGTTCATTTTTACACAAGCTTGAACCATGGAGAACGCTGCTTGGATTCGGTTTCATGTTTGCACAAGCTTAAAACGAAAAACTATGCTTGTTATAAGTTTGCATGCCCCCAGCATAATGATGCAAAATAAGGTACATGCCCCCCAAGCTTCATTGCATTCAACAAAGTGGATGGAATGAAGGTTCACTTTTGAGATCTTGGAAAGACTCGATTGGTATTTTACGAGATCTTAATCAAAAGACTCAATTCGGAAAGGGAGTTGTTTCATTTTTTAATGAGGTTGACAGGGTAAAAGAACTATCCTCATAATCCTTGTTTCATTTTTTAACGAGCTTGACACAAGATCAGGAACTATGCTCGACCAAACCCAATTTCATTTTTTAAGGAGCTTGACATAGGAAAGCGAACTATGCTCCGCCCAAACTTCATCATAATGAACAAGAAGTGGTATCGTCCAAGAGTGTCACTCCCAGTGGAAGGACAACATCTTGGAAGTCAGGACCCAATGCCCCCAGGACACTATGCACAACGGCATCATCACTGGATACAAGCATGGGATAAGTAGCCACGTAGTTGACCTGTGGTGGGGCAGATACAACCGGTGGATAAAAACCAGGAGGGGATGACAACTATGTAGGAGGCACCAGGGGACTAAAGAATGATAATTGATCTATAGTCAGGATCCTTCCGTCGTGTGGAAATAAAACCACACGGAAAAGTGAAGAGACAAGGGCCCCCATGGCATAAACATAGTCACGGCCAAGGAGAAGACTGAAATCTAAATCACCTTGGGTAACCAGCACGTCGATATATATGGTTTTGCCTCCCAAAGTAATCGGGAACTATAGTAGGATCCCTAATGGTTGACTGGTTCCTCCGTCAAATGCCATCAGATTCTGTGCGACCGGCACAAGCTGTGGGGAGCCAAAAGCTTTCCAAGTAGTCGAAGGCATAAGACTGACAGATGCACCCTCATCCAAGACAGTGCCAGGTACTGCCTTATCATAGGCATGTACTGTAATCTGGAAAGGCACGTGGGATGGAAGGCAGAAAGCAGTCAGGTGACTCCAGTCGAAGGAAACAACTAAACTACTCGGTGGGGGAATCGTATGATTTCCCCCTGCTCCGAGGAAGGACTCTCGGGATCAGCTGGGATAGGAGATCCATTTTCCGACTCAGGAGAATCTGACGAGACAAGAAGAACATGAGCATGATGCTCTTCCGAAACAGAGTGATCGACAAATAGGGAACCCGAGTCGACACTCTTCCCGACCAATAATTGGTTTGGAACAGGCTTAGCACAGCCAGGTTCGGAAAGAGGAGGATGGACAAGAGAAGGCTCTAAATCAATCTCTTTGTCGACAGGGAGAGGATCTAAAGAGAGCCTCTGATAACCAACGGGGAGTTGAGGTGAAGAAGCTGTAAGACTTTCCAAAATAGTGGAAGCTTTATCCATGAGCGGACAAAGGTGAAGGGGATGGTTTCCTTCACATAGCCTACAGGGGAATCGAATCTTCCCGTTCTTCTTACCATTTCCAGTTGGTAGGGTAGCATCGCCATGAGCTTCAAAGGACGATGAGGGGCAGGCCAGATCGCGAGACCATACTTCTAAGATCCTAGGAATGTTAGGACAATCACGGAGAAGATGGTCTTCCTTGCACAATTTACAAGGAAACTTAACCTTTTGCAGAGGAGCAGAAGGAGTTCCGACTTGAGCTGTACTCAGGGCAGGAGGTTCACTTTTAGCCTCTCGCTTATGAGACTTCTTCTTCTTCGTCTTCTTCTTCTTCTTCTTAGCCACTTGGTTACTTGAGTCTAGACTTTCACCAGGCGAAGTAGAAGATGAGGACGTAGAAACAGGCGAAGAAGGGGAGAGGTCCACCTTGGAATCAACATGAGGTTGTTCGGGTGGAGGAATTGATTGACCAATCATTGAGACACTAGGGACCATGGAGGTTGAGAACAACCAAACAAGCAATCCAACAGTTAACCCAGGAAGGGACAACGTGGCCATGTAAGGAGCACCAACATTCCCAAAAGGAGGAAAATGACTAGGATTCCCATCAAAGGGGATTCCTGGGTTGGTGAACTCTGGAAAAGTTGCCATCAAAACTGAAAATCACACACGGGGCTGAAAAAGAGCCAAGACACACAATAAAACGACCAACAAACAGAATCTAACAGGGCATGTGATCGCAGGTAATTTAATTTTTAGACACAAGGACATAACTTGACCTTTTCATCTTTAGAGAGTCAAGAAAAGGACAAAACGATGACTCTAGTCGCCTTTGAATGTTTAATGAGCCCGAAGTGACAAATGCTCAGATGAGCCTTTTCTTTTAGGGAGTTTGAAAAGGATCAAAAGTGACTACTCTGGAGAACTAGGCAAGGGGTTTACCAGACAATCCGTAAAACTGCATATACACCTTGGCAATCGTATGAAAACCAAGGACTTTCTGTACGGCAATCAATCTTCCCGAATGCTGTGTTCGGTGCATTACGGGTTGTAAGGCGGCAGACATGGCTTCCTGTGGATAAAGGACAATAACCTAGTGGAGTCTCCCCATATACTCGACGGTACGTGGGAGCAAAAGTCTGTACTAGACCACAGTTGAGTCACAAAAGGAGGAATTACCCAACCTTGAGTGGAAACAAAAGTGACTAGGTTTAACGACGCCGAAGCACGTCTCTAGCCTAGACCTCTAGAATGTGAGCGTTATGTTCCAATGCGTTGTTATATTCATTCGATTTATTTTAAAGTTGATCTTGAATTAAGTTTCTATTTTCAGGTTCTACCATATGTAATCTCTCAAAATTCCCTAAATGCAATCTATATGCCAAAACATGTCATTCCATTCGATGAATGCTAACTACGAGAGAGTTAAAAAGCTTTCATGCATATGAAACGATCACAAACAACAAAAGAGTTTCCCTAATGTAGCTAAAGCAAATCAATAAACTTTTCTTTAAGATCACTAAATCACTAATCGAAATGAAAAGTCCTAATTTTCATTAACTGATTCAAAGCAAAAGAGATTTTTCTTTTCGATAATGGAAAAATGCACTAAAGAAATTTTGAGAAATAACACAAGCAAATTCTTTCCAATAAAAACACGTTCAATTCCTCAAATCACCAATCAAACATCCAAAGAACCAAAAAGATCCCAAGACAACAATGAGCCATGTGATCTGGGCTCAAAGTGAAACGAAGCGGAATTCAAGTGAAGACGAAGCAAATCACTCAAATAACGCCACAAAATGATTCAAAACTACCAAACAAGTGTAAGGGAGCAAAAAAAAGAGTCGACTGGATCATAAAAAGATCAAAGCACCTTAGGAAGTCTCGATTCACAAGGCCACTAGATGCCCTAGGGCTAGAAATGTGAAATCGGTAGAAAAAATCAAACACCCAAAGGGTAGCAATCAAAGCTAGTCAAATCACACTCCAACACACTCAAGTAGTCTGAAAAAGGTACTTAGGACAAAACCCAAGCTCAAAAAGTTCACAACCAAGCAAACTTCAAAAGTTTACAGGCCTGGCGCGACTATCAAGCTGCAACATGTGCCTTTAAGGAATTGGCGCGGGTTGTAAATGTGCAACTTGCGCCAACTGGCACGACTGTCATGCTATAAACTAGCGCCAGCCGAGTTTGCTATGGAAAAATAAAAACAAAAGAGCCAAGGCTGAACCAACAATAACTAAGTACACTAAGAGGCAAAAACCAACACAGGCATTCAACCCAGAAAGCTAAGCAAGCAGGAGAAACCAAGGAAATAACCAGGAAACAAGGCAAGTTCCAAGCCGTTCAATTTGTAAACCAAACCAGAGATGGACTGAAGTAGCGTTGATCTACTTCGCTAATGCAAAGCAATAGTGTTTCGATGGCTATCTAGCTAGACTTCAAACTCTTTCTAAAGTTTACAAATCAAACAACAAGACAAGATAAACAAACAAGGAAAAAGCCAACTCGCCAGTGGAGTCGCCAAAATTATTGTACAGGTAAATCCCCTCTACGGACAGAGGCGATCCCACTAGCCTAAATGGGGTCTAGTAAAAATCAAACAACGCTAACACGCAGGTTCCTAATTGCAAAGTAAAGACCGATGATGAGGGCCTACCTCGAATCCAACGCTAGTATTCGTAGAAGAGTCATCGCTCCCATTCTTTCACTTCAGCTGGTCACAATCCTCACGATCCTCGTGAACAGACACCTGCACATGCAAAGAAAAAGACAAATACAAGAATAAAATCCAAGAAATGCAACTATGTATCAGTCAGAAAGGATACAACTCAAACATCATTATAAAAACAACACGAGTGGAACCATAATGATAGTCGCCTATTATTATTGATAAACAAAAGAGAGTACAACCAAGTTCTGACGTCAAATCCTCCTTTGGCTGGGTGATCAGCAACACATGCCTTGAAAAGCTTATAGAGGATGGGGAACAAGCCTCTCTCTCCTTAATTACTTGGACATGGATCTCCTCCTTAAAGATATAGCCTTATGGGGATGAACAAGGCCTCTTGTAGCATGAGCTTAGTAATTCTCAGACTTTGGGACTTAGATTTGGGAGCTTGAAGAGTAGAATTACTAACTAGCTTGTCAAAGGCAAAGAGACAAGATTATATAGAAATAGGAGAAGGAGATAAGCTCATCCAGAAGATTCATGGGATTATCCTTATTATTAGGAAGCTTCCGTGAGAGGTGGAAAACTACTTCCCTCCTTGGGAGATTCAAAGCCCAACTGAACTAACTCAAACTAGAATCAATTCATGAATAGGCTAGAAGGAACCTTCGCAAGTTGGTTTGTTAAAAACTTTACCCAACTGGGTTGGTACTAGTGCGACTCTAATACAGAGCGCCAGCTGGTGCACCCTCTTTGGAGGATTTCCAACATTGGCGCAAGTGATAGACTGTGGAATAGCGCCAATGGAAAAAGGGCTATATTTATGGGTATTTTGCAGAAGGTGTCTTCAGGGCATATGAAGTACATACTCAAGGGGATATAATGCAGGTGTTTTTAGGTTATGTCACTTCTCACAGGTCTCAGAATAGGTCCTCCAATGTATGGGAGAAGGGGTAACAAGGACGGTCACAAAATATTGTGTAACAATCAAAAAATACTAACACAAATTTTCTAAGGAAGGGTTTGAAAATGGAATTCGTCAAACCTTGAAATGTATAAGGTGAATTAGTAAGGCAAAAAGGCATGACCAAAAATTCATAATGACCCTCATGATTTCTAAATGTTGTTTTTGGAATGTATTTTCTCTTCATTCTGATTTGATGATATCTTGAATGAAGATCCAGCTTGGTGAAGTAAATTGGTCGATGCAATTCATCCAATAATTTGTCAATGATGGGAATGGGAAATTTATCTTTAATAATGATCTTGTTGAACTCCCTATAATCTGGACACATGCACCATGATCCATCCTTCTTGTGAACCAATACTACTAGAGCAGAGAAAGAACTTTGACTAGGTTGAATTATACCAACCTCTAGCATTTCTGCAACCATACATTCAATTTCACTCTTTTGGACATAGGGATATTTGTAAGGCCTGGTGTTTGGAGGAACACTTCTTGGAATCAAATTGATAGCATGATCATGATCATGAATAGGTGGGAGGCCTTTGGGAGTCTCAAATACCTTGGAATGATTGTCCAAGAATTTTTGGAGATCTGGAGAAATAGATGATTTCGATGTGGGAACCTCTAGTGAACATAATTGTCCAATTATGCCTCATTGTTATTTCTTTAGAAGCTTTGTCATTCCGTTAGAGCTGATTATATTTCCTGGTTTCCCTGTGATACCCCTTAATTCAACTTCCTTTCCTTCTGCAGAGAATTTCATGAAAAGTTCTTGAAAATTAAAGCTATTGTGCCCAAGGATTGAAGCCATGGGACTCCTAGTACAACATCAAAACCACCCATTGTAATGGAAATCATTGGGCTATTCAATACATAGTCTCCCATGGATAACTTGATATTATGGCACTTTCTTGAGCAATTTACGGTTCCTCCACTTGCAACCATCACTTGACACTCTGGTGCTGGATATAGGAAGCAATTCAATTCCTTGGCTATCTTATAATGAATGAAATTATGGGTACTTCCTGAATAAATCAACACTATTACCTTTTTCTTTTTGATATTCCCTTCTATCTTGATAGTTTGAGGAGTGGTAATTCCATTCAATGCATTACAAGATATGGTTAGATTCATTTCTTCTTCTTATAGGGTTTATTCCTGGTGTATATCCTCTTCTTTTGACATTTCTTTTTCCTTTTCTTCGTCCTCTTCACAATCTATGTAAAATAATTTATTCTCTACACACTTATGACCTTTAGTGTATTTTCTATCACAACTGTAACAAATCCCTTTTGCTCTTTTTTCTTCCAATTGTTGTGGTGTCCACCTTGTAGGTTGTTGATGGCTAGGGGAAGAAACACTTTCTTCTTTATGATTTTGAGTGGCAGGATTTTTTGTTGCCATAATTTTGCTTTCCATTTTTCTTGCCAACCTGAATGCCTTCTCCAATGAATCTGGTTCCCAAAGGTTAACCCCATGTTGGATATTTTCTTTTAAAGTCCCTATGAACACATCAATCCTATGCTCCTCTATAATATATTTTACCCTTATATTCAATTTTTGGGAGTCCTCAATGTGCTCCACCATTGAACCATTTTGTTTGAGATTTATCATTTGGCTAAAAAAAGTGTTACTTTTTGTATCCTCATAATCTGCTATCATTTCATCCATAAAAATAGCCCAAGTGACAATTTGTTTACGAGAGCAAAGCCATCAATACCATAAAAATTGATTTGGTTCCAAATATAAATTTGCAATGCATACCTTTTGTGTGTTTTGCACATTATGGAGATCAAAAAATTGCTCCATCTATAATATCCATGTTCTGGGATCCTTTCCATCAAACTTCTTCATATTGATCTTTGGAACATGGTGGTTCTTTGATCCAATGTTAGAGCCTATGAAATCATGATTAACATTTATTTTATTCTCATCATGAGTTTCCTTTACTACCCTTTAGCAATTAGTAAGAATTTCTTGTAGAAACTTTGTCAAATCTGTCTTCAAATCTTCCATGCTTGTCTTCAAATCTATCTTCAAATTGTCCATCTTAGCTTCCATGCCATCCATCATAGCCTCCACACCATTCATCGTAGCTTCTACACCTTTCTTTAAATCATCCATCTTAGCTTTGACGCATTTCTTTAAGCCAACCATATTAGCTTCTACATCTTTCTTTAAACCATCCATCTTATTTTCTGTTACTTTTTGTGTGAGTGAAATTTGTTGCACTTGGTCTCGTAGTTTTAATATATCATGTTGCATTTTTTCCTCTTATTCAAGAGTATCGATAAAGCTTTCAAGATTCTTTCTAAGTTTTTCCATTTTCTTTCTTTGGGGCATCAATTACCGATAATAATGCTTCACTATTCCCTTTGAATTCCTTCAAACTAATTTTTCCAACAAAAAAAAAAAAACTGCACACCCTTTTTCACTTTGTAAGAGCTTGATATTGAATCTGATGTATCTCTGTAATTTTGGATCTCCCAAGTCTGAAATTTCTTCTTATGGTAACCTTGTGAGTAATATTTCTCACCCAGTGAGTTTGATCAAGATTAGATTCTCCAATGAAGAGTTATGCCAAATCTCCCACAATGACCTGAGTGTAATTCTGGGGTCTGCAAAAACCCTAACATCCTCAGATTATATCTCTGAAAATATAGCAAGACAGGATCTGAAATTCGAAGCTGAGGTTCAGAACAATTTCTTCACAAATGGGTTTTTTTTTTAGCTTCTGGAACTTTGTAGGGAAAGCGTTGTAGTGAACATTCCATGGGACCTGTTTTAGATGAACTTCTGGAGCTTGTAAAAACCCTAACTTCCTCATATCATATATGTTAGGTCCCTATACTACTAGTGTAACCCCTTATTGTTATTAGTACAACCCCCTTACTATGTTTATTTACCCATATTTTTACTATTGTGCCCATAGAAGCCCACTATTGTTATTATTGTGCCCTTACATTATTATTGTTATGTCACCTCTGATTATGTTATAACCCCTTAGACTCCTATATATAGAAAGGAGGACTTTTCATTTGTATCATCTAAGAATTGTTCATTTATGTAATGTAAAGGAGGTTTCCCCCTTGAAGAGGCTGAATTCTAAGGTGTTGATCTATCTTTTATATCTTTTTCTTAAGTTGGTTTCATAACATTTGGTTTCAGAGCTTTGGATTCTAGGGTTTCGTTGCTCCAAATAGGTCATCGTGGCATTTTCGCTACAAATTTTTTTCTGCAATGTTTCAGAAGCTAAAAAAACCCATTTGAGAAGAAATTTCCCTGAACCTTGACTCCAAATTTCAGAGCTTTTCGTGCTATATTTGTGGAGATATGATCTGAGGAGGTTGGTCTTTTCCAGACTCCTGAATTACATTCCAAACAGGTGACCTGGAGAAAATCGTCATAACGTTTTCTTTGAGCATCAGATTGAAATTTCGTAAGGTACAGAAAGACAACAGACTGTAGTTTCGTTTATATATATTTCAGAGCCAAAGGTTGAAACAGTGACACGTGGCACTTCGTACAAGTTCGTTCTACTAAACTAGTCTATAATCAGGTCATTGTGGGAGCTTTGGCATAACTCTTCCTTGGAGAATCCAATCTGAA
Source organism: Pinus taeda (assembly GCA_000404065.3). Classification (NCBI taxonomy): domain Eukaryota; kingdom Viridiplantae; phylum Streptophyta; class Pinopsida; order Pinales; family Pinaceae; genus Pinus; species Pinus taeda. Next base: position 239,109 of record APFE031680760.1, read on the forward strand.
TCAGACTGGTGGCATTGGAAATAGGATGCAAAGGGATACTTAGGTCGTAATTTTAGAACTTAAAGATCCAAAAGTACAGAGTTACAGTCGTTTCAAGATCGAGCTCCTAATATCAAGAAAAAGCAAGATGAGGAAGTTTGATGGCAAGGATCCGGTAAATTAGATACTTCAGATGGAGCAATATTTTGATCTACATGGTGTACCTGTTGGCATTATGTTTCTGGTTTGGCTCTATGGTATAGGTGTTGTACTTGATGGCAACTCTCTCATGTGGCAGTTCTCAATTCAAGCACTCAAAATCATGGAAATTAAGGTACCCGCAGGTAATCCTAGAAGAAGCTGCAGACCCGTAGGTACGCCGTCCAAGGGGTGTGACATGCATGCAGGTGCCCCGTTCAGAAGGTGCGGACCCCAGTTTCACTCTCTCCAATGCATAAAAGTGCATGCACATGGGAATCTTCATGAATGGTTCATGGTATTAGTCCGACAGTTTTTGATCCTATGGTTTTGGTCAGTGGTATTGCATCTACAAATATTGATCCAATGTATTGGTTTCATGGTATTGTGTTATCATGGTTTTGGACCATGGTATTGTGAAAGGCTTGCCTATAAAAAGGAAAGGAGACCTCTTGGCCACACACTTGTGAAATTTGAATATCTTAAGATCTGAAATTTTGGGTGTTTGGTTTTAAAAGCTAGATCTAAATCAAGGAGATAACTTAAGGTGAATCTATTGACATGTCATGATCTCTCGGTCGCATGAATAGATCTGTGGATCTGACTGACTGTGGCACATTGAAGGACTATAAATTTGGCCCTAATCAGAAGTCCGCAGGTGATCTGAAGCCGCAGTGTGGGGGTACGCAGGGCAATAAAAGGCTCAGTGCGGGGGTACGCAGCGCAGCCAAAGGCGCAGTGCGGGGTACGCAGCAAAGGCGAAGGCACAGTGCAGGGCGCACGCAACACAGAAAAAGGTGAAGTACGAGGTACGCAGGAAAGTAGAAGGCAGAGTGCGGATGTACGCTGTAAGTCAGAAAGTAAAAGTGCATATCTGAAGAAAAGTATCCAGACCAGAAAAACGACCAGTGCGGATCTGCACAGTTCAGACTCAGAAGAGCTGCGGATATACGCAGGCCCCTGTTGGTGAAGTTGCAGTCTTAGCTTGAAACATTTTTTGACTTTCTTTTATCTATTGCTACAGAATTCTGGGTTTAGATGTCTGGTATTACCTTTCTGTTTACAGCATTCTGAAAAATTGGGTGATTCATTTGTTCATTGTATAAGGCGATTGGGTGATTTACATGTACTTGATGATTATTGGATGTTCATGGATCCAGTCTGAAAATTTATGAAATGTGATCCTTAAAGAAGTAAAAGTGCTAAGGGGGTTGTAGCTCCCTTCCAAGAGAGACTGGAAAATGAGAGAGAGAGTTGTAGCTCTCTACAGGTTGCAGCCTGCGTACTGGTAAAGGATTGCACCAGTACAAAACCATTGTAAAAGAAGTTTCTAATTGAAATAAGATAGAGACATATTGCAGCAGGTGGTTTTCACCCACATTGGGTTTCCACCTTATATCTGGTGTTCTTTGGTGTGACTATCTGTTTTTCTTGTTTCATGCTCATTATTATATGGTACTAACATACAAGTTAATGATCAATATCTGAAGATTAAGTTAAGGAAGGCATATTGAAAAGAATTTGATAATACTGATTCACCCCCCCTTCTCAGTATTATTTCCAACAATTTGTATCAGAGCAGGTCCTTCTGAAGAAGCTTGATCTCTTGAAGGAAGATCTTTCATCATGAGCAACTATGAGAGGGAAGCATCAATGAGGCCACCAGTTTTTGATGGGACAAATTTTGTATATTGGAAGGTAAGAGTTACTGCCTATCTTCAATCCCTTGGTACTGAAGTTTGGATATCATAGATACATGATATACTTTTCCATCAGCAACTCCTACAAATCTGGCTGAGAAGAATAAATATGAAACAAATGCGAAAGCAGTCAATACTCTATTGGGATGTCTATGGCAATCAGAATTTGTCAAAGTTATGCAGTATAAATCCGCAAAGGAAATATGGGACAAGATTGTTCTAAGTTATGAAGGAGATGATCAGGTAAAATGAGAAAAACTTCAAACCCTCAGAATTCAGTATGAAAATCTCAGGATGTACAATGATGAAAGTGTGGCTAACTATTTTCTACGTGTAGATGAGATTGTTAATTGTATGAAAAAATTGGGTGAAGAAGTAAAAGAGGCTGTTGTGGTTGAAAAAGTTCTAATATCTTTGCCCCCTAGGCTTGAATCTAAATTTTCTGCAATAGAAGAAAAGGAGAATCTTCAAAACCTTAAAATGTCACAGCTGTATGGAATTATAACAGCTTATGAAATGAGGAAAGGAAGACAATCATGACTAGAGAAGCTCAAAAACAAAGAAGTATGCCTGCAATCACGAAGAAGACCTATAACAACTTTCCCGCCCTTGAAAGTGAAATTGAATGTTCTATTTGTAATAATTTTGGTCATGAAGATCCTGAATGCAGGAGCAGGTTTTGGAAGACAACTCAGGAGGAACAAAGCTCAAGTGCCAAAACATGGAGAATGAAGGAACCGCAACCAAAAAGATGTGGGATAGCTTTATATGCAGAAGGACAGGAAAATCAATGGTACATCGACAGCGGATGTTCGAAGCATATGATAGGTGATAAAGAAAAACTTGAATCATATACTGCTTTAGAAAAGGGAAAGAAAGTTTCTTTTGGGAATGAGTCCCTGTAGCCATAAAAGGAAAAGGCATTGCTCAGTTGAAAGAACAGGTCAAAGCTGGAAATGTTTTATATGTTGATGGCTTGAAGCATAATCTATTGAGTGTCAGTCAGATGTGCGATAATGGAACCGAGGTGATATTTTGATCAGATGGGTGTAGTGTTCATGATCTTGATACAGGAAAAACTGTTATCAAAGGCAAAAGAACTCCAAATATTCTATACATGTTTGAAGAAGGAGAACAACAATGTTATTTGAGCAAGAATGATGAACAGTGGTTATGGCACCAGAGGTTGGGGCATCTAAGATTTTCACAAATAAGGAAAGCATGCAAATACCAGGCATTTCGTGGTCTTCCAGACATCAAAATTCCAGACAACACCATATGCAAATCATGTCAGTTTGGTAAGCAAACCAGAACTAACTTCCCTAAGAAGGAAGGATCAGCCAGCAGGCCTCTTGAGCTATTCCATACAGATGTATGTGGCCCATTTAGGACAAGGTCACCTCGAGGAGAAGAATACTTTATATTATTCATTGACGACTTCTCCAGGATGGTTTGGTTAGGAATTATGAAGCACAAAGATGAAGCATTCGAAAAATTCAAATCCTTCAAAGCCTTGGTTGAAAATGAATCAGGTCACAAAATTAAGTGCCTCAGATCCGACAGAGGTGGGGAGTTACCTCAAATGAATTTTTCGATTTCTGTGAAGAACATGGGATAAGAAGAGAATTCTCTACAGCTAGAACTCCTCAGCAAAATGGAGTTGTGGAAAGAATGAACAGAACAGTCCAACAAATGGCCCGTGCTATGTTTGATGAATCAGGGACTCCCGCAACTTTCTGGGGTGAAGCTGCTCATGCTGCGGTTGTTATTCTAAACAAAACAAATGTCCGGGTAAACAGCACTCAAACTCCTCATGAACTCTGGAATGGTACAACTCCTTCGGTAAAGCATTTCAAAATCTTTGGGAGCAAATGCTATATTAAGAATACTGATGAACAACTTGGCAAACTTGAACCCAGAGAAGATGAAGGCATTCTTCTTGGATATTCTCCCTACAACAAAGCATATAAGTGTTATAATAAAAGACTTGGAAGAATTGTTGACAGCATTGATGTAGTGGTTGATGAAAAAGGATACATCCCTAGGCAAGTAAATCATGAAGATATTGAAGAGGATGAAGACTATTCTCCAAATCAGACAGATAATTAAGAAGAACCTCAAGAGGAACCAGAGGAATAGATCAGGATAGAAGAGAAGACTCCTTCTAGGTACGTTCAGAAGAATCATCCAGAATCTCAAATTTTGGGGCAGAAAGAAGTAGGTGTACAAACTAGAAGAACAATTGCAGAAGCCTCAAGCTATTTGGCATTGCTCTCCTCCACTAAGCCACAAAATGTAAAAGGGGCATGCAAAGATGAATGTTAGGTCAAGGCAATGGATGAAGAACTCGAGCAGATTGAAAAGAAAAACACTTGGGAGTTGGTTCCTAGACCAAAAGATGAGAATGTCATAGGGACAAAATGGATCTTCAAGAACAAATTGAATGAAAATGGGGATGTTATTAGAAACAAGGCCAGACTTGTTTGTAAAGGGTAAGCTCAACAAGAAGGAATAGACTTTGAGGAAACTTTTGCTCCTATTGCTAGACTTGAGTCCATCCGAATGTTCCTTGCTCTCTCAAGTTTTCAAAAGTTCAAAGTTTTTCAAATGGACGTGAAATCAACCTTTGTGAATGGGGACTTAGAAGAAGAAGTGTACATTGAGAAACGAGATGGTTTCATCCTTGGGAATGATCCAAATCTTGTATGCAGACTAAAAAAGTCTCTCTATGGTCTTAAACAAGCTCCAAGGGCTTGGTACTATTGTTTGGACAGATATCTTCATCAACAAGGTTTTTCAAAAGGATCAGTAGATAGTAATCTGTATATAAAAATTGAAAATGACAAATTGCTAACACTTGTTGTGTATGTATATGATATTATCTTTGGCAGTAATGAAGAAGCTATGAGTCAAAGCTTTGCCTTAGTGATGCAGAAATAATTCGAAATGTCTTTGCTTGGAGCATTGACATACTTTCTTGGATTGCAAATCCAACAAAATGAAGACGGGATCTTCTTGTCTCAAACCAAGTATCTCAAGCAGATTTTGAAGAAATATGGCATGGAATATGAAAAACCAGTATGTACCCGCATGGTCACAGGATGCAGCCTCAGTGAAAATGAGGAATCAGCAGCAGTGCATCAACCAACCTACAGGTATATGATTGGAAGTCTACTTTATTTGACAGGTACCCGACCAAACATCATGCATGTAGTGGGAATAGTTGGAATATTTAAGGAAAATACAAAGGAAACTCATCTTTAGGCAGTAAAGAGAATCTTTAAATACCTTCGAGGAACTCAATACTATGGCTTATGGTATCCTAGAGATATAGATGTCACACTTCATGCTTATAGAGATGCAGATTGGGCTGAAAGCATGGATGATAGGAAGAGCACAAGTGGTGGTGCATTCTTTATGGGTTCCAGATTAGTATCTTGGTTTAGCAAGAAACAGAGTTCGATTGCATTATCTACAGCTGAAGCGGAATATGTGGCTATTGCATCTTGCTGCACTCAACTCCTTTGGATGATGTAGACCTTGCAGGATTTTCAAATCACTTGTACACCACCTATCTCCATCTTACGTGATAAGTGCAATCAGCATTTCAAAGTACCCAGTCATGCATTCAAAGACCAAACACATACCGATCAAGTATCACTTTCTCAGGGAGCAAGTTATTGAACAAAAGGTCAAATTGGAGTATGTTCCTTCTAAGGAACAAGTTGTTGATATTCTCACCAAGCCATTACCCAGGGAGACCTTTGAATACCTCAAGGAAAAGCTGGGGGTAGTTGATGCATCATCTTATTGTTGAATCTCATCTGTTGGTTGTACGCGAGGTCTATAGGTGGTATACACGTATATTTGTTGGTTTATGGATTGGTTGTAGATCGATGGAACAGGTTCAAGGGGAGCACATATAATGCATTGTTGGCATTATGGTAGCACAGAAGGAGAACATGGATGCTAATATGAACATGGCTCCAATATGTCTCTATCTCTTTCATGGTCATGGTGGATTATGGTTCTTCTTGAAGAAATTTATGGTGGATTAAGGATCTGGTCAGGGGGATCATTACAACAGAGAAAAAACTTAAGCATGTTCTCAGGGGGAGCATAACCCTTTGTCCTTGATGTCAAAGGGGGAGAATGACATTGAAGATCTTGAGGTTGCCATCAAGGCGAAAGGGGGAGATTTTTGGCATTATGTTTCTGGTTTGGCTCTATGGTACAAGTGTTGTACTTGATGGCAACTCACTCTTGTAGCAGATCTCAGTTCAGGCACTCAAAATCATGGAAATTAAGATACGCACAGGTAATCCTAGTATAAGCTGCGGACCCGCAGGTATGTCGACCAAGCAGTGCGTATATGCACACAAGTGATACGTTCAGAAGGTGTGGACCCCAGTTTCACTCTCTCCAATGCAATAAATCACATGCACATGGGAACCTTCATGAATGGTTCATGGTATTAGTCCGACAGTTTTTGATCAAATGGTTTTGATTCGTGGTATTGCATCCAAAATTATTGATCCCAAGTATTGGGTTCATGGTATTGTGCTATTATGGTTTTGGACCATGGTATTGAGAAAGGGTTTCCTATGAAAAGGAAAGGAGATCCCTTGGCCACACACTTGTGAAATTTGAATATCTTAAGATCTGAAATTTTGGGTGATTGATTTTAAAAGCTAGATCTAAGTCAAGGAGATAACTTAAGGTGAATCTATTGACATGTCGTGATCTCTCAGGCGCATGAACAGATCTGTGGATCTGACTGACTGTGGCACATTAGAGGACTGTAAATTTGGCCCTAGTTAGAAGTCCGCAGCCGATCCGAAGGCGCAGTGCGGGGATACGCAGCTCAGTAAAAGGCTTAGTGCGGAAGTACGCTACGAAGCCAAAGGCGCAGTGCAGGGTACGCAGCATAGGAGAGTGCACAGTGTGGGGTGCACGCAGCACAAAAAAGGGTGAAGTGCGAGGTACGCAAGAAAGAAGAATGCAGAATGCGGATGTACCCTATAATTCAGAAGTGAAGGTGCGAATATGAAGAAAAGTACGCAGAGCAGAAGAGCAACCAGGGCGGATCTGCGCAGTTCACTATCTGAAGAGCTGCAGATATACACAGGCCCATGTTGGTGAAGTTGCGGTCTTATCTTGAAACATTTGTTGATTGTCATTTATCTATTGCAGCAGAGTTCTTGGTTTAGATTTCTAGCATTACTTTTCTGTTTACAACATCCTGAAAATTCGGGTGATTCATTGGTTCATGTACTTGATGATTATTTGATGTTCATGGATCAAGTTTGAAAATTAATGAAACGTGGTCCTTAAAGAGGTAAAAGAGCTAAGGGCGTTGTAGCTCCCTTCCAGGAGAGACTGGAAAATGAGAGAGAGTTGTAGCTCTCTGCAGGTTGCAGCCTGCGTATTGGTAAAGGACTGCACCAGTACAAAATCATTGTAAAAGAAGTTCTAATGAAAGAAGATAGAGACATATTGCAGCAGGTGGTTTTCACCCACATAGGGTTTCCACCTTATATCTGGTTTTCTTTGGCATGACTATCTATTTATCTTGCTTCATGCTCATTATTATATACAACTTAATGATCAATAAATTAAGGAAGGCATATTGAAAAGAATTTGATAATACTGATTCACCCCACCCCCTCTCAGTATTATTTCCAACACTTCTACCATTAGATCATCTTCCTAATGAATAGCCCAGATTGACTAGAAATTACTAGACTTTTACAAGGCAATTTTACATCTATTTTTAGCTTCAAGGGTGCTGCCCCGGAACCCCCGCCGAGGGACCGCTGGCCCTTGGACTCCACATCCGGGGGGGATCGGCCCCCCAAACCCCCATAGGGGGGACAAGGCCCCCCCACACCCCCCTGCTTGGAGCGTTTACAATCTTCTTGGGGTATACATCTGACTGAGACCTTTGAGTACAAAAGATAATCAGGCTCCACACCCAACAATTGGATCATTCATGAAGAAAGACCTTCAATCCATGTACCATTTATCAAAAGCACAACGTGATTTTACAAACAACACATGCAAGATTTTTTGAATAAACATGGAGAAGTTTCTGATTCCATAAAAGATTGGAGGAAAGACCTAAATAAACATAAAGTAGAGGAGTACAATAATATTCTACTGCCTCACTTTCTTCTCCTTTTAATCAGATTGTCGCAATGTTGTGCATATTAAATTCTTATCCCAATTTTTCTGGGTTTCCTCATACTTCAGTTTCCTTAATTGATGGGGCACCTAAGGGATATATATTTTATTAGGTCAACATATTGTCCAATAACATAGCTAAGTATATTTTTTATTTTAGCATCTCTCAAAGTGTTTCTAAAAACATTATTCCCCCATTTTACATGTCTACATATATTATGAACAACCATTGTTTTTGCTTGGATTTCCTAGCCATGGGATTGAAATGAACCCCTTTTGATTCTCTCCTAATTCATATTTATCATAATGCTTTTTGGGAGTTCAATTACTTTGACCACTTTTATGAAATCTGCCACTTAGTCATCAATCCTATTTATGAAATAGTATTTGAAGGTAAGCCTCCTACAATGTACCGAGAAATAATGGACAAGATTAAGAAAATTAGGAAATGTTTTGGTGAGGAATTGTTTACGTATATTAAATTTTGGAGAAGTTGTGCTTCACCTCATTGTTGGCTTCTCAAATTGTTTATTGATTAAACAGTCAAGTACCACATTAAATTGTCAACCCGGGAAAGTCCTTTTGTTTCAAAGGTGACCTCGTACTATATGCACTTCATTCTAAAAGAATTAAAGGCTGTAGTATAAATAGATCTACTTCCTATCAAACCCTTACTCTATGTTACAACAGTTATAAACTATTGCAGAGATGAAAGGAAATTAATTAATGATAACAAATCTGCAGAAAGAAATAATGGCCGTTTGTAACAGAGGACCAGGACCCTGTCCTCAGAATAAGGATGTTTAGAACCTGCCTCTGTGACCAGTTGTCAATACACACTGAAAAAATCCTAATCACCGGTGACACACTTCTCACAGTGCCAATCGATCAAGGAAACAGAGTATTAGCAAAAAGGAAATATAAGAAGCAAGGCTAAAAATGTACAGAAATCACACACACACTTAACAAGAAAGAAATGGGTGAATCTTGTGAAGAAGGTGGGCCGTATCCCTCTCACAAGATTCCCCTGAACACAGATGCTAAGTGTCATGCGGAAAGAGTTATATTTGCGGACAAATCTAACCTCCCTAGGAGTCTAAGACTCTCTAGTGACAAACAAACCAAA
>APFE031680763.1:0-21722 GCA_000404065.3 Pinus taeda
TCTCTACTTTAGCCTTAAAGATCTTAAAGGCATCTAATGCTTCGCTCTTTTTATGAAGCATGTAGAGATACATATATCGTGAGTAATCATCTATAAAGGAGATGAAGTATCTCTGACCATGTGCGTCCATGTCTGGACTACATATATCAGTATGTATGATTTCTAATATGTCTAAACTCCTATTGGCACCTTTCTTTGACTTGTTGGTCTGCTTTCCCTTTATGTAGTCCACACAAGTCTCAAAATCAGTAAAATCCAGAGTATTAAGTACCCCTTCATTTATCAATCTTTTAATTCTTTCTATGGAGATATGACCTAGTCTCTGGTGCCATAATTTAGAGGAATCTTCTTTAATAACACATCTTTTAGTGCAAGTTTGAACATGCATTGAATCATAAGTGACATTGTTTGAAACTATCGGGTTTTGAATTTTGGCAATGCTTTTTGTCGTGCTCCAATAACGGGCATCTTGCTGGTATACACTAAACCAGAGTTTTGAAAATTAAATGGTGCCGAACAATACATCTACTTTATATTTGTTAATGTTTTTGGCTGGTTGTTTTAAAGAGGAAACTTTTCCTCTTTTCTATTACCCAATTATTTAAATAGCTTGTCTAAATATTAAATGTTCCCACGGTCACCTCCTTAATATGATTTTCTAATTCTCGTCATCATTTATTTTATAACCAAAAATTAAATATTCTCTTTCACAGGGTTCCTAGGTCTATATATGTAGCATCAAATATCATAATCAAATATCAGACCAGTGAGTTGAACGTTTTTGTCTCATTACGGAATTTGTTAATCATACATAACAATTGAAACAAATGTCGTTTGAAGTTTTAGGTGAGATTGAACGTTTTTGTCTCATTACGGAATTTGTTAATCATACATAACAATTGAAACAAATTCCGTTTGAAGTTTTAGGTGAGAATGAATCTACAGGCTGCAACTATTCTTTGTGACGTGTCAAAAAAAAAAATAAGATCATTCTTCTTTCGTTTTAAAAAAACACCTCAATTCGATTTTATTTTTTTTTAGGGGCATGAAAACAAATTTCTCGGGGGCATGGACTATGATTTTCGTTATCATAACAACATAATTTTGGTAAGAAGAACATACCAAGGCAGAGATAAATGTTTAGCTCTGATACCAAATGTTAGTTTATCACAGCGATTCTATATGCGGATTTAAAGAATAAAAATGAAGGTTTAATGCCCAAATAAATACCTCCGGCCATTGATAATGCTCTTGCTGCAAACCACAGTCCACTTGCTTTCTTTACTGAAACAGCACTCCAGCTTCAATCCAAGCAAAAGAAAAGAATGCAGAAAATCTGAAGGCACTTCCAAGCTCTGCTCTCTCAGCTGATGGTGTAAAAACTGAAGGGGATTGAGATGCAAGCTTGGAGACCAAACAGATGAATTTATAGCCAAGCTTCCATCAAGCTTCCAATGGCTATGTGTCAGGTGTTCCACAAATCAAGGTAGAGAACTCCAGATGGAGTAATGGACCATTTCAGAAGCTCCAACTAGAAAATTAATTAACTGCAGTTGATTTCCTTAATTTAAGGAAATTACTGTAGTTGGTTTCCAGAAATTAAGAAAAAACTGCAGTTTGCTTCCATAACTGTTGGAAAAAATTAATGGAGCTTAACAAATTATATCAACATAAATGTATTCTCAGAAAAAAGAAGTTTATCCAAAAATTTAGGCAACTAGAAGTTTTTGTTTTTCATGAAATAACCATTGCAAAATGTATATGAACATGAATTTTTTTCGGTTATTACCTAAAGCACTACCTGCACAGGCAGTATAGAGACAACAAAACTCATGCCACATACGCAAAAAATCTTCCAACCGGTGATTCTAAAGCAACAGTCCATCTGATGAAGCGATGAAGCAAAATATTTTAGCCATACGATTTCCCAAAGGAGAAATGAAAAACGTGATTTACTCGTACCTTGGAATTTTTATTGTCATGCTTGTCCTCGTCCGTGTCATATCTTGAATGTTGGTCCCTTCATCCACTGGTGCCATCCGATCCTCATCTAAAAAGTCACGAGGGAATTATTTTCTACACCCATCCCAGGGGCAGACACCATGCGGGTCTAGGTGGGCAGTGGTAGACAACACTGACCTTCATTTCTATTCATGTTTCTTACCTTCGATCAGATTTAACAGGAAAAATGGCAGCATACATGCATCTCGATCTCATCACTTAATGGACAAGTGGTTGTAGGATGGGCCATGATGACTTAATGCATGTCAGTTTCCTCTAGGTTCGTCTACTTTCTACCCACCCACCTACCGAAATGCACCCAGAGTTTCCCAGTGAACAACAATCGATTCATTCCAATAGAAAAGGTCGCAGTCAACCAATTTTTTTTAATTTAAATATTGTGCTCAGCAAAGATGTCTCGCTAAGTTTTGAGATTTAGTTAGACATCAAATGAGGTCAAATAGTTAAATTATCTTAAATCCAACTTTGGCATTTTTCCTATTATGACCAGCATATATCCTGTGACTGGTGCGTACACCTTTTAGGCTGCCGAGTGTAATTTGGGTGGAGCAAAATCCCTCAAAAAAATATAGAAACAACTTTCCATATATCACAAAGAACTGCTCTTCATATCAACTCAGGGAAGTTGTATTGTTGGACTAGACTATACGTGTAGGAACAAGATCTGGTAGTTTTCATTGAGAAATGCCACATGTGATAATGTTGAAGTGGATGGGAGACAAAATCCCTTGAATCTTGAATAACAACTTAGTAAAATTTAATCGTCAACTTGTCTGAACCATACTGGTTGGTTCGAAGTATGTAATTTTGCCCAAATTTCTCTAACAAAATTTAATTTTTTAAACTCACCAGAACAAATTCGAAAAACTGACTCAAAATACAGTTGAATAATGTGTTAAAAAGTATATGCTTGAATTACATTTTAATTTGGTTTCGTTACATAAAATTATGAAATACATTTTAGTTTAGTTTTGTTACAGAGAATTATGAATAAATTGCAAATCTCAATTAGAGAGTTTTGCATCTTAATTATGGTAAAGGTCATGAAATATAATTCCACCACAACCTACTTGTAATAGCTCGATTGGTTAATGTACACCAATCATGCAAAGTGATCCTTCGATTTGCTTAAGAAACCTGGGGTTTTTTTAAGAATCTACAACTCCATATTCAACACTTTTTTAAAACTCATTATCATCTTCATTTTCTCAGTCACCATGACTGAACAAGACCAAATATTCCAAGTAGTTACTATTCTCTATTGGCATCAAATCTTCCAAGTAATTACTATTCTCTATCGGCATGGAACTTCCTTCTTTCATAAAGAAGAAGACAACTTTCCAGTTCTTTCATACAAAAGAAGACAGCTTTGCAGCACCGATTACTTAGACGGGTGATTGCAAACCAGCATCCTTAATTGCTACCATGAGATATGTAGCAGGGTTGGTTGGTTCTCAGGAAATGCTAGCCAGCCTGCTCAAGACAGGGACTCGCTGACTCGTATCCCTCCTTGTTTTATTTTACTTTGCAATGAGGAGAAAATAATTATTTGAGGATGGTATGAAAAATATATAATACTTCCTTTTATGTAATCACAATTTCAAGGCATTAACAAATGTATCAAATAAAATGTATGTTATGAATGAATTAGGCATAATATTTTAATTAAAAAAGAAACCACAAAAATTTAATAACTCATGTTAGATGTTATTTTACGTGGTAATATTGGATACATTGATTAGTTATCACACTTCCATGGTCTAAAATCCACTCCTAGTCAAAGGACGTATATATACAAGTGTCAGGTAGATATAATTCCGAGAATTTACATTTTAAGAACGAAAATCAGTGCTAAACCCATTGCATGCTTGATAATTGGCATAGAATCATGTTTACAATTTATGAGCTAGTGGGAGTGATAGTAGATGGAAGTGGGAATGTTGTCCCACTCCTTTATGAAAGTCTAATCTGGTCCATATAGGCCTCTCATTCATGTGTGAGTTATTTGGCCAAGCACTTATGATATCCCCTGACCTAGTCTTATTTGTGAATATTGAATATGTCAATTGTATTGATATTGTGACTCTAGGAGTTATATGGAAATATTTTACTAGTATTTTATTATTGATAGTTATTTTATGTAAATATGTTTATTAGTCTATTAATAAAATATGGAAAATAATATTGAGGACACAAATGCTATTGCGGACTACAAGTTAGTGGTTGGATTTATTTACCCTTGGTTAATGTAAGCCCTAGACATATAATTTGAGGATTAGATTATTTAATTATGAAAAAAATATTGATTAATAACTCTCGCCAAAAGATAGGGAATTGTCTTAGAAATTTGGTGAGAGTGAAGCTCATTAATCATGAGAAGAGTAATTACCTACTACGTAATGGATAAGGGAGGAGGTAGTTACTAACTACCAACAGAATCCTCGAAAAGGGTTTCTGGTCCTATATTATAGTTAGACTCACATAGTGCAGAGCTAGAGTGAGGCGGTATAGAGGATGGAAAGGGAAAAGAAAAGAGAATGTTTTACTAGCTTGTGGTCCATTGAAGCTTGGGGGGACTCATCCAGGAGGAAGAGTTAAGGTTGGGAGGAGAATTGCAACTCCAATATTATTTTCAAGTGAAAACACTTGTCAAGTTAGTATTCTAAACTTTAGTTATGCTAAGTGTTTTTATGTGTAACAATAGTGTTATTATATAGTGTGAAAGTTTTATGAATGTCTATGTATATGAATGATAAGAAAACAGAAATATATCCTTTAAGTATTATACACAAAGCAGAGTGTAACAAATTATAAATGATTGAATATGATATGTTTTCCAATTTACTGTAATGTTTTTTAAACAATTCAGACTTATGTGATCTATAATCTTGTTTGTGAGAATAATTTCAGCAAATTCACATAAAAAATCATTTGTCGACAATTCTATAACAAGTATTTGTTTTCTGATTGTAATGACAAAAATTTTAAATTAGAATTTCTAGAAACATGCAACATGAAAAATGAAAATAGAGGATTACAAATTTGAAATAATAGTTGCATAGGGTATGCCAAAAGCAACCCTTTTTTGTATTTAATTCTAGGTAAGACAAGAAATCAACTAGATAGTAAAATAAAGACCAAAGGTATGGTCGAACCGGTTTAATATATATCAAAAAAGATGGAAATTTGAGACACGACCTTAAGCCAAACATATTTTTTTACGTAAAAGAGATATTATTAATAAAAATTTAGAATTGATAGGTTTCTCTACACTTAACCTGTGGAAATTCCAATATAATAAAGGTAGTAAGTAAAAGAGGGGCTATAGCCAACAAAGAAAGGAGCCTATTAATTGGTGAAAATTATTATATAATATATCTCTTAGAATTTCTCTAAAGGCATGATAATATTGAAGGATTACAATATCATATAATATAATTCTAAAAACAATAGATAAAGAAAGAAATCATAGTTTACGTAAAAATCCTTTTTATAGTTGATTTAGGTGGCTTCAGAGGGACACACAGGACAAAGATGGCTCAAAAATCAAAGTGTTCAGATTATGTTCGAACCAGAACCAGATCGAAGACCTCGTCGTCCTAATTGTGGTGGTGTGAATGGTTTGTCAAACCAAGCTCATATGCAAAAGATGGAGCTCTTCAAAGTTTGACATGACAAGAGGAAGTGAGGCCCACAGTGTGCCACATGGCATCCTAGTAAGCAAGTGGGACCCACATGGCTGCCCATTAGCCATTGACACTTGGCGTTCTCTCATTTGTCTCCTAAACCTGCATAAGAGACAAAATCATTTTTAAATGGTTAATAAATAACTATATAATGAAATGTTTCCATATAGTTATTAACATAACTATACAAAATCATCAAGAACATGGTTTCGGGATCGGCGGCAACAAACCCCGCCGAACAGTTTAAAACCACCTTATAGCATCAATAAACACACACACACACACACAGATATATATATATATGGGATCGGTATAGTGGCAATAACCCCCGCCGAATCCTCCTCCACATATCTCGGCATATATGTCCGACCATATATATATATATATATATATAGTATATATATATATATATATATATGCACCGATTTATATGTTATATGTCACATAACATATATCGCCATGACCCAAAATAGAAACCACCGATATAATATCGGTGAAACCCCGACAAAAGCGTCGATACCTCCACATCTGCTAACCGCTGATAAGTCCGACCGCTGATATGGATATCAGCGACATCCCGGGAATCGCGCCGATAAGCGCGATCAACGCCCATGTCAATTGTCAATGCCAACTACTGACCGTCGATTGCAATAAGCATCTATAGGCGGACCCGATAGGGTTTGTAGGGCCGATTTAAAATGTTTTGAAGTCCAACTTTAAAGGATTTTGGTTAGATTTATTAGTTTTTCAATGTATTTGTCTGTTTAATAGCAAAAATGCATTTATGTGGTTTTGTTACACCAGCCGAACTTTCCATTCAACAGTATTCTATTTCTAAACAACAGACCTCCGATTTGTATGTGACCTTGTTCCAAACATGTTATAAAACACGATGGAGGCAGAAGTGCCCGGGAGGCTGTGTGCCAGAGAGTGCCCAAGAGGTCGAGAGACTATGCTAGAGTGTGTGCGAGAGCCTGAGTGCCAAAATCATCCCAATGATGAGGTTGCGCCCAATGGAGAGCCACAGAGTGTGATCGAGGCAGTGGAAGAAGGTAGCCAACAAACCAAATTGGTCAGGCAGAGCCGTAGAACTATAGTGACACAGCCAAAACGTTGTGAAGCCAGATAGCCAGAGAGCTACAAAACCCGAGGAGTCCAGAACAGTATCCCTCTTCAAAGCGATGTTGTGAGATCAATGGCTGAGCAAGCTGCAGCACTTTGACAGCAGTTGTTTCAGATGCCCATATTGCGATAGGCCAGAAAGCTATCAATGCATGGGGAGCTGAAGTCCAGATCGGTATCGGGTTGTGTTGGCGCATCGACAATGTGAACAACTATTCACCATGGATTGTTTTATCCACTTCCTCATCCACTTCTTCAGATGGCCCGTGGTGTGAGGTATATGATTATTGTTCATTTACTTCTTCTTTTACATTATGCTGCATCCATCCTTGATTGATATTGATGCAGGATCTTGTTTACTTCACGTTGTCATGATTCCTTGCTCCATGTTATGCGAAATCTTTCATATTGTGTACTTTTTGTCATAACTCATCATGTTATGCTTTGAGATCCCTTGTTGTATGTTGTTGGGATACTCTTGCTGTCGTCATGCATGTGTTTTGTTTTGACATCCCTTTTGTGCCATGTTGGCGGGATGCTCACCATGCATGTTTTTGTATCATACTGACTGGAGTTTGGTTGAGAGTTCTAGTTGTGGAACATCTCTTAGAGCCACTCCTGCGTGAGGGAATTTCTCCTTATATGATCGAGACATCATCTCTTTTGTACGTCACTATTATTGACAGCACTTAATGCAGTGACCTACACCATCTTGACCCTGGGGCCCGTAGACGTAGTCCCTCCTGGATGAACTCTATTATCAACGAATTTTGTTCTCATGTGTTGATGATTGATGTATTCCTCTTCTTTATAGCATACAGGTGCATTCATTCATGTTCTTTTAAAAGAAATTTTAACACATCATGAAAGTAAAAGGTCTTGGAAGGGTCCTTCTTCACACCCGGACCTAGATCAAGTGGTATCAAAGCAGTCTTTACATTGATGTGAATTGCAGTGTGAACAATAACAGAGGAAGAAAGAGTAATGTACGAGACCATGCTTAACATTTCCAAGAAGGTGGAAATCATGTATAAAACTCTACATAAAGAAACAGAGGAAAAGGAGCGATTACAGCTTCAGTCGAAAGCCACAGAAGAGGCCATGAAATAACTGAAGCAAGACAGACATAATCTTCAAATAGAGAATGATGAATTGAAGATGCGTCTACATGAAGAGAAAGAGGAGAAGCAGAGTTTGCTACTATAGCTGCAAGTAAAGGACGAGGTCTTGGAAAAGTTGTAGCAAGACCCATGTGAGGTAAAAATTAGTTCTACATCTTCATGTATGTCTCCTGATGATGATTTCGCTGTGTTTGAAAATCATACCACGGGAATTGGCTCCAAACTGTTGAAGATAATGGGATATGAAGGAAATGTCTTGGGCATTAATGGCCAAGCCATTGTCAATCCCAACAAAGTAGAGGATTTACCCCATGAGGCAAGACTTGGGTATGTCAGGAAAGAAGTTGGGGAATGCACTGAGACAGTTAGCGAACCACCAACAACGGATGATGAGAAACCCTCATCAGTTCTTTCCAAATCGAAAGAGAAGGTAAAAGATGTTGATTTCCTTTTGATTTCACCCTCACATAGTATGATGTCTGTTGGAGATTTGGAGATCCCAATAACAAGGACAAACATGAGGCTCCTTACAAAGACAAGGCAAGAGGAGAAAGAAGAACTTGGTGCTAACAACCAAGCCATAACTCAACCCTTGGAGGTTTTGCATGAACATCGATTTGTAGGCTCGAGATACACTAAAGGAGAGTGCTCAAAGGTGTCATATTCGTCCGAGACATCAGAGAATGATGGGAAAACATCCCCATCATCCCATGGCAGTTTCCCTTGTGAGGAGAGAGCTAAGGCAAGCTCTCATCACCATACTGACATTAGAAACAACAAAGGAAGGTATAACCACTTTTGATCTTCGAATGTTCATTTTTATCATGTTGTTGATAATGAACGAAGACTAAGGCATCAAAAAGCATGCACCTTTTGTGGTTTACCTAACCATACATTTTCTAAGTGCTGGAAAAGCATGGTAAAACTCATGAGGCTTGAAAGACCCTCTCAACAGCATGAAAATAAATAGGTTAATCAGCTATGGAGGAAGAAATCCTATTACAATCATTGTGACAAAAATGGCCATCAAAGATCCACTTGTTGGAAGCTCCATCCAGAGCAACGCCTTAATGACAAAGCGTCATTGCGTGAACTAGGAAGAGCAGTTGTTCGACAAGCAAAACCACCTCAAGGAGGTGACCCATTCACATTGATAAGTGAAAAGTGGTTGATATTGTCACAAGGTCATTCCTTTATAAATCATTTGTTGCATTTTTAAAGTGTAAAAGTGATGATGTGTTTTCCATCACTTGGTCAGCAACAATGATGTCTGGTCATGTTTCAAGTCGTATTTTGAGTTTCTTGTTAAAAACTCTGAAAATGATGTTATGTTTCCATCACTTGTCAAAACAATAATGTTTAGCCTTATGTATATAAATCATGTGTTGCAGTTATGATGTGTTTTCCATCACTTTTTGAAGCAACAATGATAAGTTGGCCTTATTGTCATAGTTGGAGTATTGCATCCATCTTGTTGTAAACTTGACCACCGAGTATGTGTTATAAACTCTTGGAAAGTGTGGGACGTTTGGGTCTTTAGTTGGTCATGTCATTCAAAGCATGTAATTTGCAAACCATGTACTACAGGTTGTAGAAGTAGCAAGTGTCAGCTCGTCGCTTAAGGCTCCGAAGAACAAAGGTGATGGAGATGAAAGTGAGACATTTTCAAGATGCTTGTGATGTGGACAGGGTATAGATAGAGATCCAAATTATTTTTCATGCTTTTGGAGGACTAAAAGCTCCTCAATGGGGAGAATTGATGCAGGTGGCTCCAGAGAGACACACAGGACAAAGATGGCTCAAAAATCAAAGTGTTTGGATTATGTTTGAACCAGGACCAGATCGAAGACCTCGTCATCCTAATCGTGTTGGTCTGAACGGTTCGTCAAACCAAGCTCGTATGTGAAAGATGGAGCTCTTCAAAGTTTGACATGACAGGAGGAAGTGGGGCCCACAGTGTGCCACATGGCATCCCAGTAAGCAAGTGGGACCCGCATGGCAGCCCATCAGCCATTGACACTTGGTGTTTTCTCATTTGTCTCCTAAACCTACATAAGAGACAAAATCATTTTTAAATGGTTAATAAATAACCATATAACAAAATGTTTCCATATAGTTATTAACATAACTATATAAAACCATCAAACACATGGTTTCGGGATCGGCGGAAACAAACCCCACCGAACCCTTTAAACCACCTTATCGCATCAATAAACGCATATATATATATATATATATATATATAGATATATATATATATATATATATATTATATATATATGATAATATGGGATCGGGTCGGTAGCAATAACCTCCGTTGAACCGTCCTCCACATATCCTGCATATATGTCCGACTATATATGTGTGTGTGTGTGTGTGTTGTTTAAAACAATGTATTAAGGGGCGGGCGTAGGCCATCGGTAGTGGACCCAGCCCAAACCCCAACGGTCAACCATATATATATATATATATATATATATATTATATTTATATATATATTATTATATATATATATTATATATATATATATATATATATATATATATATATATATATATTATATATATATTATATATATATATATATATATATTATATATATATATATGCATGCGGCGATTTATATGTTATATGCCGCATAACATATATCGCCCCAACCCGAAATAGATGTCGCCCATATAATATCGTTGATATGTATATCGGCAAAACCCTAATAAAGGCATTGATACCTCCGCATCTACCAACTGCCGATAATTCCGACATCCGATATGGATATCGGCGACATCCCGGGAATTGCGCCGATAAACGTGATCAGCGCCCATGTCAATCGCCGATACCAACTGCCGACCGCCGATTGCGATAAGCGTCTATAGGCGGACCCGATAGGGTTTGTAGGGCCAATTTAAAATGTTTTGAAGTTTGGCTTTAAAAGGATTTTGGTCGGCTTTATCAATTTTTTAGTGTATTTGTCTGTTTAACAGTAAAAAGGCATTTTTGTGGTTTTGTTACACCGGCCGAACTTTCCATTCAACAGCATTCTATTTCTAAACAACAGACCTCTGATTTGTATGTGGCCTTGTCCCAAACATGTTATAAAACATGATGGAGGCAGAAGTGCCCAGGAGGTTGTGTGCCAAAGAGTGCCCAAGAGGCCGAGAGCCTGTGCCAAAGTGTGTGCGAGAGCCTAAGTGCCAAAATCATCCCAATGAGGAGGTTGCACCCAATGGAGAGCCACAAAGCGTGATTTAGGCAGCACGAGAAGGTAGCAAACGAAGTAAATTGGTCAGGCAAAGCCACAAAACTGCAACGACACAGCCAGAACGTTGTGAAGCCAGATAGCCAGAGAGCTACAGAGTCCGAGGAGTCCAGAACAGTCTCCCTCTTCAAAGCGATGCTTTGAGATCAATGGCCAAGCAAGCTGCAGCACTTTGACAACAACTGTTTCATATGCTCAGATTGTGATAGGCCAGAAAGCTATCGATGCATGGGGAGCTGAAGTCCAGATCGGTATCGAGCTATTTCGGTGCATCGACAATGTAAACAGCTATTCACCATGGATTGTTTTATCGACTTCTTCAAATGACCCGTGGTGTGAGGTATATGATTATTGTTCATGTACTTCTTCTTTTACATTATGCTGCATGGATCCTTGATTGATATTGATGCAGGATCTTGTTTACTTCATGTTGTCATGATTCCTTGCTTCATGTTATGCAGAATCTTTCATATGATGTACGTGTTGTCATAACTCATCATGTTATGCTTTGAGATCCCTTGTTGTATGTTGTTGGCATACTCTTGTTGTCGTCATACATGTGTTTCGTTTTGACATCCCTTTTGTGCCATGTTGGCAGGATGCTCACCATGCATGTTTTTGTATCATATTGATAGGAGTTTGTTTGAGAGTTCTAGTTGTGGAACATCTCTTAGAGCCACTCCTGCATGAGGGCATTTTTCCTTGTATGATTGAGACATCATCTCTTGTGTACATCACCATTATTAACGACACTTAATGCAGTGGCCTACACCATCTTAACACCGAGGCCCGAAGACGTAGTCCCTCCTGGACGAACTCCGTTATCAACAGCTTTTGTTTTCATGCGTTGAGGATTGATATGTTCCTCTTCTTTGTAGCATGCAGGTGCATTCATTCATGTTCTTTTAAAAGAAATTTTAACACATCACGAAAGTAAAAGGTCTTGGAAGGGTCCTTCTTCATACCTAGACCTGGATCAATAATACCAAACAAAGGCCCAATATACAATATGATTTCTACGAAAAGTAGTTGTTCGCAAGAATGGTCGAGAATACCTATGTTAAAATTGTAATAGTAATAGTACTCATTGACCTAAGGCTTCCAACCATGGTCATTTTAGACAATAAAAATAAGGAATATTTTCTTTTAACTTTAAATTTCTCCTCGGGATAATGTACTATATAGAACCTTGGTAACTAATTTAAAAATAAAACCCTGGTATCACTATCCTCAATGAGAGGATAAACCACATACACATGAAGTGAATACGAGTTCAAGAGAATCTAATCGGTAAGGGAGGAATCCAAACTCATTAAGGGAATGGAAAGGTTCCACAATGAGTTTAAAGAAAATTTATCAAAAAATGTTGAGGAATGTACCTAGGAATTTTAAATAATACCAAAATATAAGTGGTGATGTATTAATAGAAAACATTAACAACAAATAAACAAGAGACAATTGGTACCCATATACCTTAGGAGAACCCTATGTTTGAGGAACCATATCGTTTACCTGTTGCATACACAAATTATATCAAAATTTTGCAAAGGAATTTTATAATTAACAAGTTTGAGAAGGGATAAAACCTTACAAATGAATAAAATTCTTATATAAGAAAAAAAATTAGCCACAACACAACATTTATAATCACAACCATAGCAAAATAATCGTGCCAAGATTTACCCATTGCTAAACAAAACCAAGGTATGTTAGGGTTTCAATCCTGAAACCCCAATTTTGAAAAATGAAAAAGAAATATACCAGGAATACAAGAAGAGTAGTGGGGGTTTAAATTAATTTGAAGGAACAATAAACCCTTTCAAAGGGAAGGTCATAAACAAATTCATATCAATGTGTTAAGTCTGCAAAAAGAAATGAAAAAAAGGTATTTTAATACCCTATATTGTGTGATAAAAGGAAATGTCATTTATAGAGAAGAATGGGAATTGAAGTTTTACCTAGAAAAGGAATGGAACGATAACAGTTTCTTGTAACAAGTTCAACTAAAATGCAAGCATGTTGAAGAATTTTCCCTCACCTGTGATAGAGACAAAGAATAATCTCGATATCATAACCTTAAAGTCTAAGCAACAAATGAATGAGTTAAATTAAACCATATGAGAAATTAGCATAAGAAATATAGAAATATCATAAGAAAACAAAAATTGTTTATACATGTTCAACCACAGTGTATCTCCATCAAAGGTTGTTAAGAGTTTAATCTTGGAGGAGAATGATAATTACCATTATTCTTAACCTATCTAGACTTGCGATTTGAAAGAACCACATTGCAGAGAAGAGTGGAGCTCTATCTAAAAACCAAGAAAGAATGACCGAATGAACTAAAAGAAGGTTAATAAGGCCAAAGCCTAAACCCTAGCATTGATGATTGTTAGATTAAGAAGATTAAATCATAGCCTTCAATTAGAATCTCATGTTTTACCATGTGAAGTCATGCAAGGCTGAGTGGGGCGAGACCCATGTGGATCAATATAAATGATCCAAGTGGATAAGAAAGGTCCACGTAAATGAAATTTGTTTGTTATTTGTAGAGCATAGTCCCCATAATTGAACTCAGTTGCCAAATGTAAAGCATATCAAACCTTCGTGCATTGGTTTATTATTTATAATGTAATCATAAGGTCAAAAGATTGAATCCCATGGTGGTCTTTAGTAAGTAACATCAAATCATATAAGTTTTGAATGATTAAAACATAGAACACTTTAAAACACACCATATATCTTGGCATAACATTTAAAGTAAAGTGACTTAGAACTTTATCATAATGGAACAAAGAGGAGGGCGAAAAACCATAAGTTTTATAAGAATGTTTTTATAAAATAAGTTAAGGAATCAAACCTTGAATTGATCCATTAAAAGGGTGTTGATTTTTGTATAAAAATTCTACCTTGGACATAAAAAAAAAAATAAGTTTAATCCTACTATATGCGTAAAACATCGTAAGTAAAGGATGTAATGGATTAAAATTCCTTGTGTCAAAACATATTACAAGGTTAAGGGCAGACTTAAATGGAATTGTAATGAGATGATCTTAGTTGGGGGTAAAACTTAAAACTAATTTATGTTTAAATACTAAGAAGGTAAATTTTGGTTAATAAATAAGTTAGTATCATAGCGCGAATAATAATTCCATGGAGTATTTTTTTGAATATTGTAGTTTAGTCAATAAGAAAAAAAATGGGTGTGTTTTTGGAGGTTCATTACATGTGGTATCCGAGTTGTATGTTTGCAGCATCGAGCCTTTATGGGTCCTAACTAAAAGTATTAATTTTATGTGTATCATACAAAAAAACTTACAAAAAGAAAATTAAGTAATGATTGAAGATAATAATAGACAAAATTTTGTAGGATCACCTAAACGGGGTATAAAGCATGATTCTGAGCATGATGAGGTAAGAAAATGGAAACCAAGATAACCATGAATCTAATATTTTGCAAGTGGTTTGTAGTGTAAAATAAGGCATAGACAATGTCAAAGCTAATAAGGATAAACTATCTAAAACAAGGGATGAATAAGAAGACATAAATGGGTTTATACTAAAGAAGTTAGAGTAAAATAGAGGTAGGATGAAAGTTTATAGAAGTCATCAGAAAAGGTTTAGAAGTGAGTCTCTAAACATAAATGAACCAACAACTTCTATTCAGAGCCAAACACCCAAGTTTATTGATGACTTGGAAGAAAAAAAATCAGGAAGCAACACTTATGTGTCTAAGAAGAAAAGAATTGTATCTCAATTACAAGGTAGAATTAAATATCATACCTACAAATTTTGATGGAGAATCTAAAGAATGGGAAGAAGCTTAGCTTTTGAACATGTCGAAATACTTTGAAGTCTATAATTACCTTAGTAACTTGAAAGCTAGACTGGCTACATATCAGTGGATTCGCAAAGAAACTATATAGTGGGAAGAAAACAAAGCAATAAAGAAAATTAGAGGAAAAAAATTGAACTGGAAAATATTCAAGAAGGAATTCAAGAAGAAGCACTTAACATAAAGGTAATATGTTGAGAAATATAGGGAGTTCCATTAATTAAGATTGGGTCAATTAAATATGGATGAATTTGTGAATAAATTTATGAGTCTGTTGTGATATGTGTCATATCTTAAAGAAGAAAAGGCAAAGATTCAAAGGTTTATTATTTGTTTACCTTTTTCTTACAAATAGAGGATTGAATTTGATAATCCAAAAAGAATGGATGAATCAATAAGAAAAGAAAATTTGTGCTACACCTAGAAAAAGCAAAAAAATGATAACTCTAAGAATTGGTTGGTAAAAAAGAACGAAAATTTTAATGCTAAAAAGAAACGATATAAGAAACCTACATTTTCCAATACTTCTAAAAGTGTTCAAGAGGGAAAATATAGTAGGAATTTGAATCAACAAATAAATTTGAATCAAGAAACTGAGCTTGTAACGGGAACAAGAAATCAAAAAATTGATGAATTTATTAGGCCACCAATCAAGTGTTGGGGATGTAATGAAAATCATCTATGGAGGAATTTTCCACAAATCCTTTGAATAAGGAAATAGTGCATAATATACAAGAAGCCTCAATAGTAATTGATGTTGCCTACAACATTCCAAGGATAAATACAGTGCTGGATGATAAACAGGTTGACTATCAATCCACAATGGTGGAGATTAAAGGTAAATTTTTTGGAAAAATTGTATATGTGTTAATTGATCCTACCTCTAGTTTGAGTTATATTTCTCCTTCTTTCATTGAAAAATGTGGTTTTAAGAAAGAAAAACAAACTAAACATTGGTTAGTGTAATTAGCTACAAGAACCAAAAGAACGGTTACTGAGAGATTAGAAAATAATGTTCAATAGACTTAAATGGATTGCACACTAAACTTAACTTGAATATTTTTCCTTACGATATGATATCATTATTAGCATGAATTGGCTAGAATAGCACAAGGTAGTTTTGAATTGTTTGGAAAAAAACCTTTACATGTGTCAATAATGAAGGGGTAACCTATATAGTAAAAGGGATATCAAGGGCTATTTCAATAAGGAAAATATCTACCTTACAGTCAAAGAAACGCGCCCAAAAAGGATGTTGAAATTATATGTAGTCTAGATTTAATATTATTCCAAAAGTACTCAGTAAAGTTCAATAGAATAGTATTCCATTCTAGAAAAGTATGAAGATGTTTTTCCTAAGGAAATCCCTGGACTGCCTCCATGAAGGGACATATATTTAACTATAGATCTTATCCTTGGAGCAGTCCCAACATCTAAATCTCCACAGAGAATAAGTGTTCCATAATTGATGGAACTAAAGGTGCAGCTACAATAGTAGTTAGACAAGAAATATATTAGACCAAGCATGTCACTTTGAGGTGCATTGGTATTATTTGTGAAGAAGAAGGATGGAACCCTTAGACAATATATATACTACCAACAACTCAACAAAATGACAATCAAAAAAAAGTATCCATTACCCAAGATTGATGGCATGTTTGATCAAGTCAAAGGGGCTACTAACTTCTCAAATATTGACCTAAGATTTGGTTATAATCAAATCATAATCAAAGATGAAGAAATTCCTAAAAAAACTTTCAGGACATGGTATAAGCATTATGAGTTCATCGTACTTCCTTTCAAACTTGCTAATGCACTAGCCACTTTTATGTTTATGATGAATAATGTACTTAGTCCTTGTAAATTTTTCATTGTGTCTATTTATGACATCTTAGTATATTCTAGGAAAAAAGAGGAACATGATTAACATTTGCAAATGGTTCTCCAAAAACTTAGATAAATTGAATTATATGTCAAGTTTAGTAAGAGTGTGTTTTATCAAACACGGATTCATTATTTGGGGCATGTTATATTTGGAGGGGATTTATATAGATATAGATAAGATAAAGGCCATTATGGAATGGCCAATGCCTCAGGATGTGGATGACATCAAGTTTTTTTACAGGAATCATGGGTTATATAGGAGATTCGTAGATGGATTTTTGAAATTAGCTTACCTAATCACTTCCTTATATAATAAGGGAACTAAATTTGTTTGGAATCAGAAATGTCATGACGATTTTGAAAAGTTGAAGCAATTATTGGCTACTACCCTAATTTTAAAGATATTGTTGGAATAAGGAATTACTAGGGTGTGGGGGGTGAATCAGTAATAGTGAAGTTCTTTCAATTTTAAGTATAGGTCTTTAAATATTTTCACTATGGTCAGTTAAAGGCGAGAGATTTCATACACATTACAGATGATTAGCAAGATAAGGCATTCACATGTACATATAATCCATGACATGAGCAGCATACACATATTGACATAGGTATTTTTACATGGAAATCCAAAGGGAAAAACCACCAATCTATTTGTTATTATGATGTAAATTAAGCACCTAATTAATTACATCAATTTGTTTGTGAGCACCCACTCACAAGAGGCACTAGCCCCTTAACATAGTAAGAACCTACTTAACAAGAGGCGCTAACCTCTTATGAATGTTGGCTACCACCTGCTCTAGACATTGCTCTATCTTTCATACAATTTCAAACTGAAAACGGAGACAATTACATATACAGAGAAATACCAATATGGTTGACTGCAATACCATACTTTTTCTCTCATTCCTCTACTATTCCACAGGCTCTCTCGGCCTCACACAATAGAACCCTATCCTCTTCTCACAACCACATATGCTCTGCTCTCGGCTTTCTACTACATAGGCTCTCTATAGCACTCTGCTTCAATTTAACACTTAGGCTAGTTGCTCAAATTTTGCACACACTACTCCACACTCTTCAGCACATATGCAACAATATTTTTTCTCCCCAGTTTCTCAATGGCAATCCAGAGTTTTTTTCCTCTGTTGCACAAGCCTCAATGTTGTCTATGTTGACATCTACACTGCCTGAGAGTGTACTCTTCGCATGGAACACCCTTCTTTTGTTGAATCCAATTTTTACAAGTTTTTTCACTGCATTAAACCATGAGAATGGGCTTTGTTCACTTCACCATGTCCCTGTGTGATTCTCCATGTCGCGAATTTAAACTTAGACCACCTGAATACTCCAATGATATTATCCATGCTTCTTCATGGCTCATAGTGCTTGACTGTACTTCATTATGGCTTCTTTTTTATTCATTTATTTCTATAAGGTGTACACGATAATATTAGTGATGGATTTCTTTCAACTTTAAGACAAGCCTCAATAGTCCTTTTTGTACATCATGGTCCTTGCTACCTTGACCCTGCAATACTTGACAGTTGTTATTTATTCTAGTGAAACCAACCTTCTACGTGCATTTACTCTCCAAATTGTCGACCCATCCCACCTTCACTACTCCTTTGTACTAAACTATCAGAGCCCTTTTATTTTGTAACTTTTATTAAAGAGACGTTACGAAATATCACAATCCCTATGCCTTTAGCCCCTTCCTGCTTAGCCCCCTTTATCGTTTTCTTTCTCATATGACAGGTGTCGTGACTAGGGGCATAACACTTAGGTGCTAACGCCTTTAGGCTCTTACCGGGGGCCTATCTCATTGTGTATTTTCTCTCGCCCTTCGTTCTTTTGGACTTCCATAACCCAGTGCCACCAACTTCAAAACCCCTTTCATCATTAATTTTCTCCAAACAATTTACAGAGGAGTTTTGAAGATTCAACCTGTGAAATATTTCCCATGTGGAATTACACAACACTTAGGTGCTAAACCCTCTCTCCACTCTTGGTTCTTTGAACCTCCCTTGACCATGTGCCACTTAACATCAGAAGCTCCCTTCATAGGAACTTTTTCATAAAGCAATTACACAGGAGTTACGAGAAATCCAACTTTTGATATACAACCTCCGACATGACGTCATGTGAATATCATCATTTCTACATGGCATCTATTTAGTGGTGACACGTGTCACCTAGATTTGTTAGATTATGCCACCCAAAATGTTGAATATGACTGCCACGTGTCCTTCGTAGTACCACATCATGTTGATGTCATATGCCTCGTCAACTTCTCAGGGCCAATCACCAACCACCATGTGTCCTACTGGAGGAAAGAGAAAGGGTCCCTCGGTCCTTTCATTTTGCAATGCATTCCTTTGCATTTCCTCTTCCTCGCAAACCTCAACACTTTCAAATAATTTCAATGTGTAAGAACTTACAAGATTATGAGATTCTAAAATATCTAGGCTCTGAGGTGCCAACCTCTGATATTTCAGCCTCCCGAAATTTCTCTGGCTTCCGTGGTTCCATGCCATCTCAGGAGGTCCCGATGTTCTGATATGACGTGCTCAATCCCTATGATATCGGGTTTGCATGCCATTTAGGGTCCCTTTTAAATACACCAACGAGGTCCCGAGCCTCTAACCTCTAATATTCATCCCTTCCTATATCAGGTTCTGAAATTCAGGATCTGATGTTCTACCTACTCCGATTGATTGAACCTCCTTTTGAGGTATTGATATGCCAACGTGCTCCAATATTTCAACCTTCTTAGGACTAACTTCGGCAGTTAATAAATTTTGATCCCAATGGTCATTCATGGACTTCCACATACTATTGGAAACCTCTTTCAAGTCACTTTCCAATGGAGAAGGTCCGATGTAGTCTTTGAACCCATCTACTGCCACAAACCTCCATGTTGATCTGGTTGAAATCAATGCCAACACACTCGCAACCACTAGCCATCTAGACAATGCCAACTGTCCAACAATTTAACCCCAGTAAATACTTTATATTCTGTATTGATGCTTGTAAATAAGGTTTGGTGTGTTGGGGGGGGGGGGTTAGTGGGGTTGGGTGTATTAATACAAGAAGTTCATGTGGTAAGTTATGAATCTCGAAAACATACCATGAGAAAAAATATGCAATCCGTGATCTAGAATTAGAAATTATTATTCACGCCTTAAAATGTGGAGGAACTACCTTATAGGAAAGATACTTTAGCCTAAAATTGATAATATCATTCTTAAATATCTTTTTCAACGGCCAAATTTAAATGCTAGGCAAGCCTGTGATTAGCATTCCTTAGCGAGTATGATTTTGAAATAAAAAACATTAAGGGAATGGAAAATAAAACAGTAGATGTTCTTAGTAGCAAATTACACTAGATTTATGTTATTTCTGCAAGCAGTTGGAAAATAGATTTGATTGAAAAAAACATAACTAAATTGAATATTATAATGAGGAATATGTTAAAATCAAGGAAAAAATTCAAAATTCGGATCTTCAAGATGAGGAAAGAAATGCTTTTTTTTTTAATGAAGAGGATTTGGTAATGTATAGAGACATAATTTATATACCCAATGATCAAAACATAAAATTGTTTATGTTTGATTAATTACATAAAAAGCCTACAGCTAGACATCCTTGGTATCATAAACCAATAACTATGTTAAGAAAGGACCTTTATTGGCCTAATATGAAGTTAGAAATAGAAGAATATGTAGCAAAATGTGTAGAATTTCAATAGGTTAAAGCTTCCCATCAACATCTAGCTGGATTATTATATCCTTTACCCATCCCATCATGGAAATGGGAGGTAACGTCCATGGATTTTATCATTGGTTTACCAAAAACAAGGAAACAACATGACTCTATAATGGTTGTGGTAGATAAACTTAGTAAGGAAACACATTTCATACCTGTAAAGTCTACTTTCAAAGCCATTAATATACAAAGATATTCATGAGGGATATATTTAGATTACATGGTATGCCTAAGGCTTTAATTTCAGACTGCAATGTGAAATTTACTTATATGTTTGGGAAAGGTTCATTTGAAGGCATGGGTACAAAATTGAATTTTAGCACAGCTTATCATCCCCAGACAGATCACAAAATAGAAAGGATCAATCAAATCCTAGAGGACATGTTGTGAATGTATATTATGGATATGCCCATTTAGTGGGAATATTATTTGCATTTAGAAAAAATTGCCTACAATAATGGCTATTAGACTTCCCCAAAGATGATCCCTTTTGAATTAATGTATGGGAGATGCTTAAAATTTCCTTTAAGTTGGGATCATCCTAAAGACAGGTTGGTTTTAGGACCAAATATGTTGAAATAAATGGACGAAATAGTCAAATGGGTGAAACAAAATATAAAAGTAGCTAAGGACCAACAGAAAATCTATGCAGACTTAAAGAGAGTTCACAAAGACTTTCATGTTGGTGACCATGTTTATTTAAGAATGAAACCTAAGAAAAGTACTCTTAGACTTGGTCGTTGTGCCAAGCTATCACCCAGATTTTGTGGATCCTTTGAAGTGTTAGCAAGGATAGGTCCAATTTCTTATTAGCTTTCTCTACCAACAATAATAAAATTTTATGATGTGTTTCATGCGCCTTTATTAAAAAAAATATGTACATGATCTAGCTCACATAATTGATTGGAATGTCGTACAAGTAGAACTAGAGGGAGAGTTCCTAGTAGAACCTCTATGCATACTATACCAGAGGGAAGTCACATTCTAGAATAGAGTCATAGTCCAATTCAAAGTATAGTGGAAACACTT